>JBBCBC010000007.1:2378236-2522342 GCA_037126765.1 Stenogyne calaminthoides
AAGACACTAAACACCATTTTGTAATTAATGTCTAATCCAATGAAATTATATGCACACTAGCTTGTATGAGACGGTCTCAAAGTGATACAGATCATAATTCGGCATGACGCTTTTAACACTTTGAAAGGGGTGGTGTTGATTTGTGTTAGAATGTATCCCTATCTTGTATGAGAAAGTCTCGTAGAGTTTTTATCAAGAAATTAATTTTAACAATACAACTGATCTCAGATGGTATTGCTGGCCGGAAAGTCGTTTGTACATAGGGGTACGTGAAAATAGAAAAAGATTTACAACGAATTTGATCTTTCTTTTCCTCTAGAGTGGAGCAAGACTTTTTTTGGAGATTAAAGGACTAAAGATGGGAGATTTGAATTTGCTTCAAATTCTTTAATGAAAAATATTCATCAGAATTTTCTGCCCTTGATGTTCATTTTCCTAAGATGACTTATAAATAGCACCCTATATATGCATCTATTATTCCACAAACACAAATTAATTTTCCCAAAATCATGAAGACTCCTCGATATTTGCACTTACATTCATCCTTCTTCTAATAATTCCGTGCTCATCTGCAGATGTCACGAGGATTTTCTCGAATGTCTTGCTGAAAAATTCCATAACTACTCCTCCATTTCCAACCTTGCTTTCACCCCAAAAACTCGTCTTACTCTTCCGTCCTGCTCTTCTCCCTTTGGAATCTCAGATTCACGCTCGCTCTACCCGTAAACCCCAAGTTATTATAACCCCGGACCAAGAATCCCAAATTCCGAATATCATACACTGCGCCGAAGAAAATGACATAGAAATTAGAACTCGAAGTGGGGGCATGACTTTGAGGGACTGTCTTCTGTATCAAAAGTCCAGTTTGTGATCATTGATTTGATCAAGCTTAGTGAAATAAAAGTTGATGTTGAGGCTTAAAACTGCATGGGTTGGAGCTGGTGCAACCATTGGCTCTTTGTATTACAGGATCGTTGAGAAAAGCCCCATTCTGGGGTTTCCCCCGCCGGTTTTTGCCCAACCGTTGGTGTGGGTGGACACTTCAGTGGAGGAGGCTACGGGCGTTGATGAGAAAATATGGTCTTGCTGCAGACAATGTGATCGATGCAAGAATAGTGGAAGTTAATGGCAGAATTCTCGATAGAAAATCAATGGGTGAGGATCTGTTCTGGGCGATTAGAGGCGGTGGAGGTGCCAGCTTTGGAGTAATAGTGTCCTGAAGGTACAACTGGTGGATGTTCCGGAAAGAGTCACTTTTTTCTCAGTCCATCGGACTTTGCAACAAAATGCGACTCAACTCGTTCATCGGTGGCAGTACGTCGCTCCAAGAATGGACAAAGATATCGCTTTTATTTATCCAAGCAGGACGGACGAGTTACCTTTACAGGAATCGAAGATTCCAGCCAAGATAGAAGGAACATTTCAATTGGTGCTACCTTTCGCTCACTTTACCTTGGGGGAGTCGACCGATTACTTCCATTGATGCAAGAAAATTTTCCTGAGTTAGGTCTGGTGAGAGAAGACTGTATCGAAATGAGCTGGATCCAGTCCATCCTGCAATTTGAGGGATTTCCCATAGAATCACGCGAAATTTTGCTCAACAGGACGCAGACCAAAACATACATGAAAGCAAAATTAAATTATGTGCAGAATCCCATTCCTGAGAATGGGATTGAAGACATTTGGAGATTTTATTATGAACCAGAAGCCAAGGATTCAACAGTTATTTTTATCCTGTACGGTGGAAGAATGGCTGAAATTTCTGAATCGGCCATTCCTTTTCCTCATAGAGCAGGTAACTTGTACTCATTGGCTAATATGGTATTATGGCAAGAAGATAATGCTCAAAATACAGAGAGGTACATAAGTTGGAGTAGGAGACTTTACAGTTACCTGACTCCTTATGTTTCAAACTCGCCGAGAGCCTCGTACTTGAATTACAGAGATCTTGACATCGGAGTAAACAACGATGAAGGAAAGACGAGCTATGCACAAGCAAGCGTTTGGGGCATGAAATATTTCAAGAACAATTTCAAAGGCTTGTTCGTGTGAAAACCGTAGTGGATCCAGAAAATTTCTTCAGGCACGAACAGAGCATTCCACCTCTACAGACAAATGAAGGAGATAATTAAGATATATTATTGAGGTTAATACTATTTTATTTGCAATTAAGCCCTATTTTTTTTTATGAATAAGGTATTGTAATAGCCATTTGGTGTGACAATAGAAGTTGAAATAAAAAAGTATTATATTCTTAATTTGAGAAGTGATCGCCTGAGTTTCTGTACATAATCTGATTTTCGTTTTTGGTCCTGAGTTCGAATTTCGCTGAAAAACAATTCTATCCATATTAAATTGTCCAATAAATGGGCCTCCTCACCAGTTAGTGTTAGGGAAATAATATAAACATATTAATTTCATCACAAATCTACAAGCAAAAGGTTCACATAACATTGATTTTTATTTATGGAATTAGGCAAATTGCATTATTTCAAGGCCCTTCTAACTATATCCTACGATAAATGGCCTAATCTCAAGTCCCACAACTCAAAAATCATGCATATTGCTAAAAAATTACATCAATTTATAACATAAAAAATAACATGCATAATGAAGAAATCCTAGTCCCCTTTTTCAATGCAGTGGTGGAATGCTCTGTTCGTTCCTGAAAAAATTCCGCGGATCAACTACCGTTTTCACCCGAACAAGACGATCAAAATTGTCTTTAAAATATTTCTTGCCCCAAATGCTTGCTCGTGTGTAACTTGTCTTCCTCTGATGTTATTCACTCCAATATCGAGATCTCTGTAATTTATGTACGTCGCTCTGGGGGACTTCCGACACGTACGGAGTCATGTAACTGTGGACCCTCCTTGTCCAACTTATGTACTTGTCCGAATTTTGTGCCTCGTCTTCTTTCCAATAGGCGAGACAAGTGAATTCGAACAAGTTACCTGCCCTGTGAGGAAACGGAATGGCGGATTCAGATATTTTATCCATTCTTCCACCGTATGGCATCAATTGCACCTCTGCTTCTTCAGCTTCAGCCTCGTAAAAAAAAATCCAGAGGCCTTGTAATACGGATTCAGGAATCGGTTTCTGCACGTAATCTGATTTCCCCTTCACGTATCGTAAGTTGAGGTTTGTCCTGTTCAGTAAAACTTCAGTAGCTGAATTTATTGGGAATCCTCCGACGTACAATACGGATTGAATCCAGCTCATTTCGGTGCAGTCTTCTCGTACCAAACCCAACTCGGGGGAACTTCTCTAACATCAATGGGAGTAATATGTCGACCCCGCCAAGAAAAATCGAAATAAACGAAGCATTAACTGTCCTGTTCTCTCTGTTTTGGCTGGAACTCCCCTGTTTTAATATTACAGTGAGGAACAAATCCATGTCCAATTTAGGTGCAACGTACTGCCAGCGATGAACGAGCCGAGTCGCATTTTGTTCCAGTGTTTTCACAATCGTGAAAACAGTGACTCTTTCTGGAACATCAACCAGTTGTAGCTTCCAGGCAACGATTACACCGAAGCTGGCCCCACCACCGCCTCTGATCGCCCAGAACAGATCCTCGCCCATTGACTTTCTGTCGAGAATTTTTCCATCAACGTTGACTATTCTTGCATCGATAATATTATCTGCAGCTAAGCCGTATTTCCTATGCAATGTGCCGTGGCCTCCTCCACTGATATGCCCACCAGAACCGACAGACGGGCAACCGCCTGCAGGAAAGCCCAGAGTCGGGCTTTTTTCAGCGATCCTGTAATATATAGATCCAAGCGTAGCACCAGCTTCGACCCACGCGGTTTTCTCCTCTGTATTAACTGTTACATCACTAAGTTTGATCAAATCAATGATCACAAACGGGGTTTGTGCTACGAAAGACAGTCCCTCGAAGTCATGGCCACCACTTCGAGTTCTGATCTCTACGTCGCTTTTCTTGGCGCAGTGTATGATAGGTGGGATTTGGGATTCGTGTTCTGGGGTTATAATTGCTTGCGGTTTAAGGGTGGAGTTTGTGGCGAATCTGAGATTCCAGATGGAAAATCGAAGGACGGAATTGTAAGATGAGGTTCTCGGGGTGTAGATGTTCTGGCTGGACAGACATTCAAGAATTTCGTCGTGATTATGAGCAAAAGCTGCAGAATTGAATGAGTAGATGATGATAATTAGAAATATGAGAGTGGAAGTGCTTGGAATTTTCATGATAATTGAGATATTGATGATTTTTGTTGGGTGATTTTTTTTTTTTAATTTAAAGGTGGAATGTGAAAGCTTGAATGAGATGTGAGAATATCATATTGGAAATACAGTTAATTTCACTATATGTGTTTCAGTTGTATATCAAGATTCAATATTGGAGATGAAAGATTTGTTTGGAAACCTTTTTTTTTTTTTTCCCAAAAGTCAAGCAGATTAAAGTAGTTCAAGAAATATGGATACTGAAGATTCAAAGTCAATACTATAATCATTTTGAATCTTCTTTCCATGGTATTACATTAGATATGTGGTCACCCTGCTTTATTGTGAGTTGTAATTGGTTCTATTTAATAAAATTGAGTAAAATTCATTTGTTTTCCATGTGGGGGCACGATTTTGCCTCAATCTTTCACCACTTTGATCCTCCTGAAGAATATTTTTTTCATGCAGTTTTTGGTCCTTATATTCTGAAATCCGTTAAATTCAACTACACTTTTGATCTCAAACATTGTCCCGTGGGATCAAACCGAGATAACTTTAATGAAAAAACGAATAAAAACCAAAATTGCATGGAAAAATATTTTTGGGATCACAATGGTGGGTGTTGAGAAAAAATAAATAGTCTCACGTCCCGTGGGGCCAAAATGAATTTAACTCTAATAAAATATGCTGATATTATTACAGCTTCAATATTGAAAGGCTTTGGTCGAATTCTTATAACGGGGAGGAGGTAATTTATAAAACCAAGATTTGGGTCTCGATATGAATATCCACCTATATAAATTTATTATTATATATCATAAATGTAAAATTCAATGAAATAATTAGTTTATATTGCTATCAAATATTAAGGAATGCTATTTTGCAAATAATATTAGTTGCTGAAATCCGGCAATGAGTCATGGGGTTTAAAAACAGAAAAAAGTTGACTATGTACATGCAACGATTTGCACTCTACGTCCTTTTATTCTTCAAAGAATAAAAAATTAGGAAAACCTAGCATAAATATTTCTAAACGACTGGAGATTCTAGATGATTTATATGTTGACTAGCCTATGATTCATATATTTACCTTGACTATTCGCCTACGTAGATGTTTAAATTCTATATGATCTGAATATTAAGAGTTGACTGTAAATGCATCGAAAAGTCATTCTCAAATTATGTTTTTGATAACAGTTAAGAGAGATTAAAGAGCTTGGTAAAACACACCTCAAAATCCTCTTAACACACCCCATAATTTTTAAGATAAAAATAGATATATATAAAATGACTAAGTTTACCCTATGAGATACTATTTTGTCTTTTCTTTTAAGTTTTATTTATTTTGATTTTAGTCAAGTTTTTTTCACTTTGAAATTGATCATTTACTTTTTGTAAGTCTAGTTTTTTAAAATTATTATAATATTGGAAAAATAATTAAAAAATTTGAAAAAATATAAATTAAAATATAAAAATAATAAAAAAATAACTATATCTTTAAAAAGAATTAAATAAAAAAAATCAAATAAGCAAAAATTGTAAAAAAAGATCTGAAAAAAATTAAATTAAATTTAAAATATTATTAAATCTTCAAAATAAGTAAATTAATAAAAAATCAAATAGTAATTAAAACTAAATAAAATATTCAAAAAAAATAAATCTTCAAAATTAATTTAATTAAATTGTTTTTTTTTTCAGATTTTATTTAGTTTTACTGATTTTTTTAATCTTGATTTTTTTTTAGATTTATTTTTTAAAAAATATTTTACATATTTCATTTAATTTTTTCTGTTTTTTAAATTTAAATATTTTTAATAAATTTGTTTACTTTTTAAAGTTTTTATTTTGTATTTAGCTTTTTTATGATTTTGAGATTTTATTTTCTAATTAATTTTTTTAATTTATTTATGTTTGAAATAATTTAGTTGAATTTTTTGTAATATATTTCTGATTTTATATAAAATTTTAATGTTTTTTCATAAAAATTAATGAATACAAAAAGAATTAAATGATTTTTTAGAGAGAAAATGTTCATGAGAAAAGGAGAGATAGGAAAGTGTTATTTTTGTATTTTGATTGAGGAAGGATATAATAGGGAAAAAATTGGGTGTATTTAGTAATACATGTTAATTTTTAAATTTTATTGGGGTGTGCTTAACAAATGGGGTGTGTTTAGTGGCACTCGTAGATTAATTTTTCTTACAATGTTAACTTTTATATTTTGTTTCATACATTTTTCAATCACATGTTTTACTTAAATATAAATAGAACTACAACATATAGGAAAAAATTTATGCGTTAGTCGACGGTCTAACGGAGCAATGGTTCCCATTATTCCCACATTATGTTACGCCTCACCGGGGCTGCCTCAAACAAGACAATCTACTCTATATGATAATAATTAATTTCTTATTATTAAATTTTGTATTAATTATTAATTTACTTTCATACTTAAATTTTATTTTTATATAATTTATTTTGTGCCCTCCCCAAATTGATACTGCGTCCGTTCAAGATATGACTCATCCAACCCTGTATCATAAATCGAAAATGGCTCACCAGGCTTTGTATCACAAACCAAAAAAAATCCTCTTTTGGCTCAGTAAGAGAATCAATGTCCGACTCAATATCATAAATTGTTGTAGATGGAAGTAAGTTATGTCCGTAATTACCGATTGAGAGGCGGAAGAGAAATATTCTTAAATAAGTTTCATAAAATTTCATACAATAGGTTTGTGGGAGTCTTAAGGGCGGGTGGATGGTGTAAGGGACCAACTATTCGAATCATTTAAGGTCCTACAATTATTTGAATAGAATAAAAAATTAGCCACCAAACATGGCTAGAAAAATAAATAAAAACAAGAGACCAACTCATATTGTTGTTGGCTGGTGGTTATTGACTTATTTGGAATTTGCTCTTGCCCATAGAATCAGGGGCCCAGTTTCTAATTAAATATAAATATATAAGTCATTACAAACTAATCAGATTAATTTATATTTTAGACCATTAATTTAAAAAATATTATCTTCTGTAGTACAATTCAAAGATTAAAAGCTAAATTAGTATGCAATTCCTTCAAATAAGTTGAAATCCAGATAGTTGATTTGTCTTAGACTAGGTCTTAGATGCACTGGAACACCGTCTTTCTCATAAATAGCATTTCCTGAAGCGCATAACTTGTTATATTAAAAATTGTGACTTATTTACAAGAAAAGTGCAATTGTTAATACGGGTAACATATTTGCATGCTTCTGTTTGGAATAATTGCACGTTTTATTTTGTATAGTTGACGCTTCTAAAATGCCTATGAGTCTTGCAAGACCCTGCTGACATGAGACCCACTTTTTTGTCTTAATATATATTTTCCGTGATTTTACTTTTTTCCTGCGAGTAATATTATAATGTTACCGTGTGATAGAATATTATACCGAGTAATACTATTCTTGCATCGAGGACATGATCTGCTGCAAATGTCGTAGGGACCAAAAAACGAATTTAACTCTAATAAAATATGTTGATATTATTACAGCTTCAATATTGAAAGGCTTTTGGTCGAATTCTTATAACAGGGAGGAGGTAATTTATAAAACCCAGATTTGGGTCTCCATATGAATATCCACATATATAAATTTATTATTATATATCATAAATGTAAAATTCAATGAAATAATTAGTTTATATTGCTATCAAATGTTAAGGAATGCTATTTTGCAAATAATATTAGTTGCTGAAATCCAGCAATGAGTCATGGGGTTTAAAAACAGAAAAAAGTTGACTATAATGGTACATGCAACGATTTGCACTCTACGGCCTTTTATTCTTCAAAGAATAAAAAAATTAGGAAAACCTAGCATAAATATTTTCTAAACGACTGGAGATTCTAGATGATTTATATGTTGACTAGCCTATGATTCATATATTTACCTTGACTATTCGCCTACGTAGATGTTTAAATTCTATATGATCTGAATATTAAGAGTTGACTGTAAATGCATCAAAGAGTCAATATTCCACTAAACTTGTTCATCGTATAAAACTAATGCTATTACATTCACTCAGTAATACCATTACTCTTAAAAACTATTACTACATATAATTCAATGTGTTTCTGTGCATCAAATGTTATGGTATTAGTTTATATGAGTAATGGTATCACTGAATGAATATTATGGTATTATTAAATGAGTATAATAGTATTATTGAGTGAATCTAAATTCATACAGTGTTTGCCTTCTAAATTTATTACATTACCGGCAAAACTGATGTTATTACATTCATTAAGTAATACCATTACTCTTATAAATTATTACCACATACGGTTCAATGTGTTTTTGTGTATTAAATTTTATGGTATTAGTGTATATAAGTAATGATATTACTTAACGAATGTTATGGTATTACTAAATGGGTATAATAATATTATTGAATGAATCTAAATTCATACGGGGTTTGCCTTCTAAATTTATTACTACCTCACCGGCAAAATCAGACTATCATAACTGCTACAAACTAATATCAAACAATCAAATTACATAAACATAAATAAAGTTATGTTCAAGTATCCAATCATGTGTCAATGAATATATTCTAATCTCCCCTGTTTTGGTGCAGAGTCGGAGTGCTCTGTTCGTTTCTAAAGAAATTCTTCGGATCAACAATGGTTTTCACACGTGCAAGCCGACGAAAATTCTTCTTCCCGAAATACTTTTCACCCCAAATGCTCGCTTGCGCATAACTCGCTTCCCCATTAACATTATTAACTCCGAGATCAAGATCTCTGTAATTGATGTACGCAGATCTCGGAGATTTCGCAAACGAAAGTTGCCATATAACTGTAAAGCCTCCTTAGCCAATTGATATACCTATCTGGATTTTCCCCCATTGTAGATTTGCCAGTACACCAAACTGTATATATTTCCACCTCTATGACTGTACGGAATGGCGGATGGCGAAATTTCCGCCATTCTGCCACCGTATGGCGTCATGGCAAACTGTGCCATCGCGGCTTCTGGTTCGTAAAATTGTCTCCATATCCCTTCGAGTCCTTCTATGGGAATTGGCTTCTCTACGTAATCCGATTTTCCTTTGAAGTGTGCAAGAAATTGTTGAGTCTTTTTAGAAGAATTTCGGTGGTGTTTCGATGGGAAAACCCGCGAAATATAGAACGGATTCGATCCAGCTCACTTCGGTGCAGTCTTCTCTTACCAACCCTAACTCGGGGAAGCTTTCTTGCATCAAAGGAAGCAATTTGTCGATACGGCCGAGGTAGACCGAGCTGAACGAAGCTTGGACCGTCATGTTCCTCTCGTTCTGGGTTGAATTCACTCTACCGATAATGACCCTGACGAGCAAATCTTTGTCGAACGTATGTGCGATGGATTGCCAGCGGTGGATGACACGAGTCGCATTTTGTTCCAAAGTCCTTTGTGGTGTGAAAACAGTGACTTTTTCTGGAACATCAACCAGTTGTAACTTGTAAGCAAGAATTACACCAAAACTGGCCCCACAGCCACCTCTGATCGCCCAGAACAGATCTTCACCCATTGACTTTCTGTCGAGAATTTTTCCATCAACGTTGACTATTCTTGCATCGAGGACATGATCTGCAGCCATCCCGTATTTCCTCAGCAATACGCCGTAGCCTCCTCCACTGAGGTGCCCACCAACACCAACAGTCGGGCAAAGACCGGCAGGAAACCCTAAAATCGGGCTCTTTTCCGTGATCCTGTAATATAAGGTTCCAACATTCGCGCCAACTCCAACCCACGCGGTTTTCTCATCAACATCGACGGTTATTTCGCTAAATTTGATCAAATCGATTATCACAAACGGGACTTGTGCCACGTAGGATAGTCCCTCGAAGTCATGGCCGCCACTTCGAATTCTTATTTGCAAATCACTTTGTTTGGCGCAGTGTATGATAGGCGGTATCTGAGATTCCCGTTCCGGGGTTATAATTACCCGAGGTTTGGGAGTCGATGGGAACGCGAATCTCAGATTCTGGATTAAGAATTCGAGGACGGAAGTGTAAGATGAGTTTTGTGGGGTGTAAACAAGGTTGGAAATTGAGGAGTAGTTGTGAAAATTTTCTGAGAGACATTCAAGAAAATAATCTGGCCCATCTGGAGAAGTTGCATATGAGCTTGAAAATATTAAAAGAAGAAAAAATGCAAGAGTTGAAATGCTTGGAGTTTTCATGATAGAAGTAAATACTTTGTGTTTAGGATTGAAGATTGAGCTGTTCATATATATAATCTACCCATCTTGAAATACTGGAGATAAAGAAAGTTCGATTCTGTTTTAACCCTTTTTTACTTATCTTGACTTTTGGTTAAGCTGTTTTAACCCTTTTGTACTTATCTTGACTTTTGGTTAAGAATGTCATTTACTTTTAATGCAACATTTAAAATAATACAAATTCTCTTGTGAAACTTGTTTATAGTATAAAAATAATACCATCATATTATTTTCATTAATGATAAATTATAGGGTGAACAAGTTTCACAGGAGAATTTGTGAAATTGGTTAAGAACTGTGACTTATATTATTAAAGGGTATTAGTAATTAAAGGGTGTGATTTTTTACTATAAAGAGTATTATCCAAAATTGGTGTCCAAAGCGATGACGTTTTCTCAACGGTCAAATTTTCGTCTTAAATCCGTCTCAAATTGAGACGGTTTTGAATTCCGTCTCAAATTTGGTCAATTTTGACCGTTTGACTACTTTCGTCTCAAATCCGTCCTAAATTCGTCTCAATTTACGACGAAAAATTTTCCGTCTCTAAAACGCGTCTCAAAATTATAAGACTATTTTGAATTATATCCCCTCACCTCAAATGGACTATTTTACCAACCCATCCCTGTCTAGACAGACGTATTCGCTGTCTATGCGAAAAAAAAAACCTCTCTGTTTAATTAATTTAGTACACACCTTCTTTGACTGCTCTAATCTTTGAATTCCACAATTCTTTAAAAAAGAATTGAAAAGTCTACATGATCTTGACTAGCCAACAAATTACAGGCCACGTGTGACTGAGGCCTATTGCTGCTATGATGAAACAAGATAAATGCGTCAATCCACAACTTTTGAATTATATATTTATTAGCAAAAAATTAGAATGAGATCATTTTTGTTTATGGTAAATGCGTCAATCCTCAACTTTTGAATTATATATATACAGTAGTGATAATAAACCTAGAGAGCGAATGAAGTGTTGTTCCTCATGCAACATAATGGTGGAATGCTCTGTTCGTTTCTAAAGAAGTTGTCCGGATCAACCATGGTTTTCACCTTAACAAGCCGGTCAAAATTGTTCTTGAAATATCTAATGCCCCAAACGCTTGCTTGTGCGTAACTTGCCGGCCCTACTTTGTTATTGACCCCAATATCAAGATCTCTAAAATTGATGTATGCTGCCCTGGGGTTCTTTGACACATAAGGAGCCATGTAGGCGTAGAGCCTCCGAGTCCAACCTATGTATCTGTCCATATTTTGAACTTCATCGGCTTGCCAACGCATCATATGCTGAATGTGGTACAAGTTACCTGCTCTGTGAGGAAATGGAAGGGCAGATTCAGGAATTTCATCCATTCTTCCACTGTATGGAACGAAGGAAAGTGTAGACAGTCTTGCTTCTGGTTCGTAAAATTGCTTCCAGATGCCTTTTAGCCCGTATTCTGGAATGGGTTTCTCCACATAATCTGATTTCGCTTTGAAGTATGGTACATTCCGATCACTAGTCCTATTGAGTAAAACTTCGAGCGAGTCTATTGGGAGCTCGTTAAAATAAAGTGAGGATTGGATCCAGCTCATTTCCGTGCAGTCTTCTCTTACCAAACCCAACTCGTGGAAGCTTTCTTGCATCACTGAAAGTAACATGTCAATCCCGCCAAGGAAAATTGATTTGAAGTTTGCACTTATAGTCTTGTCCACTCTTGTTATGTGGACTCTGATGAACAAATCTTTGTCGAGTCTAGGTGCGACGTGTTGCCAACGATGAATGAGTTGAATTGCATTTTGTTCCAGAGTCCTCACGACTTTGAATACAGTGACCTTTTCTGGAACATCCACCAGTCGTACCTTCCATGCAGTTATTACACCAAAAGTGGCACCTCCACCGCATCTAATAGCCAAAAAAAAATCTTCACCCATTGATTTCTTGTCCAGAATTCTGCCATTAACGTCGATTATTCTTGCATCAATAACATGGTCTGCAGCCAAGCTTTATTTTCTCAGCATTGTGCCGTAGCCTCCTCCACTAAAGTGCCCACCAACTCCAACAGTAGGGCAAATACCGGCAGGAAACCCAAGGATCGGGCTTTTCACCGCGATCCTGTAATATAATGAGCCAACAGTGGCACCAGCTTCAACCCACGCGGTTTTCTCCTCAGCATCAACCCTTACTTCACTCATGTTGATCAAATCAATCATCACAAACGGGACTTTCGATACATAGGATAGTCCCTCGTAGTCATGGCCAGCACCTCGAGTTCTAACTTCCATATCATATTTTTTAGCGCAATGAACGACAGGGGGGATTTCGGATTCATGTTTAGGGGTTAAAATCACAAAGGGTTTTCGAGTGGAATCTGATGTGAATCTCAGATTCTGAATGGAAAATCGTAGGATGGAAGGATAAGAAGAATTGCTCGGGGTGTAAAAACAATAGCCGAGCTATTCAATTTTTTCTTTTAGACATTTAAGAAAATTTCTTTGATCATCGGCAGAAACTGCCAATGAACACAGAGAGAAAATAATTACAATAAGCATAAGTGTAGAAAATCTTGAAGACTTCATATTTTATAAAGCTTAGATTTATAAATCACATTTATAAAGCTTCCTAGATGGAAAAGTTGTTACAGAAATGTGAACATATAAGGCTTGAATTTTGTTGGTTAAATGTGGGATGCATATTCAGTTTATGTTCATTAAAATAATGTGTTCATAGAATAACCAATTTTTTAACACCAAGACTATATAAAAAAGATTTTTCAGGTAAACAATCACTTTATTCGTTATACGGACACCACTTTCATGCATATTTTTTCACTAGATTACACATTAATTCTAGTCATTATGATAACAGCCGTTGACCAAACTCAAAATTTTGTCATGACATCACAATATATATTGTACTGGACCCCTGGTTAGGTGGGAGTTGGTTGATGCCGTTTTAACTAAAGTTTCGTTTATTCTTGATCAAAAGAATATTACAAGTACGACATGTGGGTGTGCAATGAACGTAACAGTATAGGACCGAGTGTTTATGAAAAAAAAAAACATTTTTCTTTTCGAGCCAATGAAAAAATCATTTTTAGACAAAAAGTGATACTCCCTCCGTCCCATACTTAACTGAATTATTTCCCTTTTGGGCAATCCATAATTAACTGAATATTTCCTTAAATGGAAATACTCACTTTATCACATAAAATATTAATAAATAACTTTTTTAACCTCAATTATTCATCATTTTATCACTTTATCACATAAAATACTAATAAACAACTCTTTCTACCCCAACATTTTATCATTTTTTCTTAAAATCCGAGCACACAGTAACCATGCGGTTAACTATGGGACGGAGGGAGTAAGAGTTAAAATTATGTTTGACCGCATAACTTAATTTAGCCTTTTCCCGTAAAAGATCTCAAGAAAATTGAGTTTTTAATTTAATAGCATAATTCCGTAATCTCAAAGTTGTGGGAATTTGTTTTTTTGGAAATGTGTAGCGTGGTGTTACACTGTTACTGGTGTATAATCAGCCTCGTTGCATTGTTTGTGGGGTCCCACCCAAAATAAAGTTGTACTTTAAATTCTTGCAATTTTGGGATAAAAATACAGTCAATTAAGTAGTTTATAAGATTATATTAAAAAACTTGGCTTTTTCGGTACCTTTGAGAAGCAAAATGTTATGGAACCAAATTAAATTTTAAGTCAATAGTAATAGTATTGTGACCAAAATCGACTTGAGGAGGTGTGGTTGTGGAACCAAACCCGCAAAAAATCACACGTTCTAATAACTACATTGTAAACAATTAAATTTCTTCAATTAAAACTAATATAATTTTATTCTAATATATATAGCGCGTGTCAATGCGATTGATCGCGGTAATAATTGCATGATTTATTGCACTTTGCTTTTATTATTTAAATTTGGCTAAGTACACTTAATATGGAGGTCCAGAGACCCTTATATCGTGTACGCGACCAGAGAGCAGCCCCCATTTAAGCGATTTAATTTTCTCCTCTGCTAAATCCATTTTTCTACACAACCTCTCGCGCCGTTGCCTTCGACCTCCTCCTCGTCATCCCCTACCTCTCGCACCGTTGCCGTCGCCGTCGCCCTCCTACTCGTCATCCCCTACCTCTCGCGTCTTTGCCGTCGTCGTCGCCCTCCTCTTTCTTCTCGATCCCCTACCTCCGGCCTCCTCCTCCACTACCGCCACCGCCGCCGTCCTCCATTTATATATAGGTAATTTTCTTTTTTACATATATATATATATATATATATATATATATATGTGTGTGTGTATCTATATGTTAGTATATATATATATCTATGTTAGTATATATATATGTTAGGATTGTTAATGGTGAATGCTCTTGCTTTAGATATGAATAGATTGTGAGTATATATATATATGTTAGGATTGTTAAATATGGTTAATGGTATATATATATATATATATATTAGGATAGTATATATATCTATATGTTAGTATATATATATATATATGTTATGATTTGGTGAAATGGATAATGTGTTTGTTTTAGATATGAATAGATTGTATAATTTAGTTTTTGGGATGTGAATGCTCTTGCAAATGTGTGGATTAAAATGTGAATTTATATATTTTTGGGTTGGTTGATGAATTTATATGATTTTTAGGTTGGTTGGTTGGTTGTTTAATTGATGCACTCAAGGTGTTTGATAATATGCTTGTGTGAGGATTTAAACATAAATTAAGATTAATACATTAGGATATATTTGAGTTATTGATTGATGATTTGGTGAATGGATAGTGTGTTGCTTTAGATGATTGATGGTACATTAGGATACATTGTCTTGAGAAGCAACAAAACCTTAGGTACATTAGAATTTGAAGTAGTAATCAAGCTATAAACTTTTGTTGACTTGGTTAATCTTGACTTGATCTACCCAATGTCATTTTGTGGATATAAGTTCAATTATTTTACCAATTCATAAAGGTTTAAACTTCAAAATTTGGTATGACATCAATGCATGTATTATCTCAAAATTAGAAAATTAAAATTAATGTAGATTAAGTATGGTTAGGTATGCATTGGGATTGGAATATTTTTAGGTTTAATACATTAGGATACATTATCTTGAGAAACACTTCATATTGCCTTTTCTATAGGCATCTCTAGTTCTATATGGATCGAAAGTGGGTTCGAGCAGATCGATTATCAGATGAGTATAGTAATGGGGTGAAAGAATTTTGTAATCATGCAATTAGACATCGCAGACCGACCCCGGTACATTCCATGTCCGTGTTGGAAATGTATGAATGGAAAAATCGTTAGTGGTCGAGAAAGTCCATTTGACCACTTGATGATTCACAAATTTGATAAAATATATACCGCTTTGGACATATCATGGTGAGAGAAGAGATGGATGTAGCTCAAAAACCTAGAAATTGACTTTAGGTTTGAAACATACGATGGATGCGGATATTTTCGATGATGTACCAACTGTTGATACATCGAGTGGGGATGACGATGATCCGCGAGATCACCCTTATATGTCGAGAAGTTAAGATTCTCCTTTGGATTACCACTTTGTGGTTCCGTGTGTAAGAAGGCAACAAAATTGTCACCGTGTTGATATTGTTCAACCTAAAAATCAGCCACCAGTTGTCCGTGAGTTGTATGCTAAAATGGTCTATGATGGAAATGTCTTTTTAAGAGAGCATATGATGCTAAACAAATGCTCAAGTCCATCGGGTTAACACATCGAAAAATTCATGCTTGTCCCGTGGGTGATTGATCTTATTTCGAACAGTATGCAGACCTCGATGAATGTCCCAAGTGTGGGGAGAATAAGAAAAATAAATCTCCCGCTGGGTATTGTGGTATAATACCAAGATTTAGGAGAATGTATAGTAAATACCGTGGATGCTAGAAATTTAACTTGACATCATGATGATAGGATCAAAGATGGAATGCTAAGACACCTATTTGATTCACCCCAATGGAAGACATTCGATGTCGGGCATCCGAATTTGGCAACGAACAACAACACTTCGCGTCTTGCACTCTCAACTCCAATGAATGAATGCTCAAGATCCAAAGTACCAACCATAGTATATGTCCAAATGATTTTGTTAGTTTATAACCTTTCACCCGAAGTTGTGAAGCACACTTACATGATGTTGTCTATGTTGATATCAGGACCCAAACAACCTGGTAACGACATAGATGTATATCTGGCTCCTTTGATAGAGGACTTGAAGCTCATGTGGGATGAAGGTGTCGATGTGTATGATGCTTGTAGAAAGGAGAATTTCAAGTTGAAGGCCATCTTTGATTTTATCAATGACTTTCCCGCCATTTTAATCTATCTAGATATAGTGTGAAAGGGTCCGATGCATGTCCTTGTTGTACCAAGAAGACACATCACATTCGCTGAGTCATTGTAGGAAGACCGCTTATATGGGACATAGGAGGTGGTTGGACCCAACCCATAAGTACAGAACAATGGTCGATGTATTCGATGACACAATTGAGACAAGTGAAGCACCACGTTTATTGTCAGGTTCGGATGTATTGAATGAGATGAAGAATATCGACACACAGTACGAAAAGATCTTCACAAAGAGTGTCCCCACTAGCGGTTGAAAGAAAATCAATTTTCTTTCAATTGCCCTATTGAAAGAGTTGTATGTTAGACACTTTCATTGATCTAATGCACATTGAGAAGAACGTTTGTTCAACACTCTCCTAGTAAAAGAAGTCCAAGGATGGTTACAATGCAAGAATGAATATGATTGATATGGGAATAAGAGCATAATTAAAACCTCGTAAACCGTTCTTACCTCCTCAGCATCTACACCTTGTCCAAGAATGAGAGAAAAGAGTTACTTCACCGCTAAAGGATGTGAAAGTACCGAGGGTTATTCCTCCAACATACAAAGACTTGTATCGATGATGGCGTGAGACCGATGAATCAAATCGCATGACTATCATGTCATCATGGAGACTTTCTTGCCCATTGCAATATGTTCTATCTTCTTGCCCGAAAATGTGCACATAACCATAACAAAGTTATGTTGGTTCTTCAAGGCAATGAGTAGCAAGGTCATAGATCCTAGAAAATTACTTGGTTTTTGGGACTCTCTGTGAGCTTGAGATGATCATTTTTTGGGTTCACCTAAATCATTTGGTACACGACAAATGTGTGGTCCCGGGTTCAGATCGATGGGATGTATGGTGTAGAGAGATATATGAAAGTGCTCAAAGGATATGTGATGATTAAGTCCATGCATTGCGAACGCTATTTAGTAGAAGAAGCGTTCGAAAAATGTCCCAATGTCGATGCAATTAGACTTCCGCTACCCAAGACACCAAAGGATGGATGGTGAAGGCATTACCGTGGTCAACACTGTAAGTGTTAGCATGGAGGAACTAACACGGATGCACTTGTGGCGTCTTCAAAACACGGTCGCCGACGGCTTCCTTTTATTGACCAAGCACATGCGATCATCGCTGGGGATTATAATTTGAAAAAGTATGCTTTTTACTTTGTATAATCGAAAACTAATTTCCGGACTTATTTAAAATAAATTGTTAATCAACGATGCTTTAAATATGATTGAATGTTATATATATTTATTTGCATAAATGTTCAATAATTCAGACGTGTTACATCAGTGTTAATTTAGTGATACCCATCACGTAAGATTAAATTAATCAACCCCGTAACTATAAGTACGCCATTCAGACCTAGATGGAAATGAACAACCATCGCGAAAAGGTTGAGGTGTAAGGCTCGATTGGTTTGTCTTGACCAAGAGATTACACTTATGATCGATCTATAGGACCTTGATGAGGATAAATTCTTCAAATCAACATGGAAGAATTAGACCTCGACATTTCGTTGTTTCTAACCTTCGTCCCTAAATAGGATCACGTGGGATCGGTAACTATTGCTTTGACTTATCATGGGTAGCGAATCGAGAGAGATTCAATACGTTTTATCTTGGGCAATATTATTGGTCACATGTGATTGCTAAGATTTAATACTTAAGAATCGTGTGCAAGTACGCTTGCTTGATTTGCCCTTTTGGGAGGTTCATAAGTTTTATCATACCAAATCTTGCAAAGGGAATTTGTTTCCCAGATGGATAATAATGTTGAACCGTTCTCTACCAAGGACAAAAGATATTAATTAATGGAAAGCTATTTCAAAGGCTTGAATTAATTAATGGGCTAGATAATCTTAAACACGGAAATAATGACCGGAGCCATATTGATAATATGGGTTAAGATGGATAGTGCAATATTAATTATGTAGTGGGATTAATTAATATTTATGGGCTTGAATTATATTGTGGCTCAATATTAGATATTCAAGATCCATTAGAAGGTCCAATCTTAATTCTCCTAAAGGCCCCCTGAGTAGCCCAACATATAGTCCAATAACTGAAAAGGTGATTAAAATAAAATAAATATTGTTGCTTATATTTCCTCATTAAATTCGAAAATTATGAATAAAAGAGGGAGAAAGATTTTCTTTGAATTTTGTTATGGAATGAAGATATGTATTCTTGGAATACAAGATTATCTCATTAAATTCAAGAAATCTCCCACTTGGTTGTTCATTAAGAGATTTTTGAATTTTTTGGAAAATAGAGGGCAAGAAAGATTTTCTTGATTTTCTTGAAAAGATATTATGGAAGATATGTATTTCTTAAAATACAAGAATATCTCATAAATTCAAGAAGATCCAAATCTTGGATTCTTGCACACTCATTTTTTCGAAAATACCATAAAGAAAGAGGAGGTGGATTTTTGTGGAATATTTTAATTATGGGAAAAAGAATATATGGGATATATTCAAGATTTCTTGGTGACCAAGAAAAGTCTTTTCCCACATTGAAAATTCACATAAATTTCGTGCCCCTCCTCTCCTATAAATAGGGGATGATTAGTTCATTCCCAAGTACAATTCCAGTCTTTGAAATATTAGCAAATCCACATCACGCGTTTATTTTTTCCTTTTGTTAATTGTTCGCAAGTATCCTTCCACCGGATTGTCGAGCAAGGGCTAAGGGAATACTTGGGAAGTCCTTTTGGTTAGTCCGTCCGACCGAAGTCACTGCCATCCCGAGAGGTACGTTCACGTAAACCCGTAGATTCCGCATGCGTAGGTTTTACGTGGCTTTTATATGCATGATATGTTGTTGCAATTATTATTTGAATTAATATAGATTAATTCATGCTAGTAATAATTAATGAATTAAATTTGTATTTAAATATTCACCCCGAATAGATCTGCATTCCCCAACAAAAGTTTTGCCTCAATTTTTAAATTGTAATTTAATTCACGGACATTAAATTTGAAATTGATAGTAGAAATCAAGTAGATCTGCTTTTGCAGGTATCCAATTGTCATGAATTTTAATGTTTTATTTTGCATGCATATAAACCGTGGTTTTTTAATTCGATTCGCTTGATTTTTTATGATCCACGAGTAGACTAGGATTTGTTTGATTTGATCAATGTAATAGACTAGTCTAGATCTAGGAAGAAAATAAATTGTAACCGGATCGAAAACCGAAGAGATGAAGAATTAAAGGATCTAAATCCAGAACCAGGCGCGGGCGCGCGCTGGCACGCATGGGCGCAAGGCCAGGCGGGCCGAGCGCGCGCGAGGATGCAGGCCGGCGCACGGGCGGTGCGTGCTCCAGGCCGGGCGGACGCCGCGGGCGCGCGCACGGGCGCGCGCGGAGACGCGGGCGAGGCCGATGTCGCGGGCGAGGCGGAGGCGGGCGAGAATGCGCGCGGACGCGCGCGTCGCCTGCCGAGGACCGCCGACCCCCGCCGACTCCTGCCGAGGCGTGCCGAGGCGCTGGCGGGCGTGTCCTGCCAGGCGGTCAGGCCAAGCGGCCGGCCGGATGCGGGCGTGATCCCGGCCATGGAGCTGCTTGGCGTGGCGGTTCGAGACGGCAAGTATTTTTTTTCGAGACGAACGAGTGGGAGAAATTCGAGACGTTTTCTTCAAGATCAAGCCAAGAAAAAAATCAAACCATGACAATTGATAATTTGTGCCCAATATGTTTATTTTTCTGCTTTTGCTTGGTTTAGTTGTGCTATCTTATGCTTTATTTAATTTGTTTAAATGTGTTTGCATGAGGGTTGCCAAATTGAAAAATCTCAACTTCAAAATTACTAAGTATGTTTTAAATAATTAATTGACAATTTTATTCCGTATAATAAAATTGAATTAATTTTTGACCTCCATGATTTATTTATTTGTGAATTCTTTTGGAGAAATTCCCCAAGATTACGGTCAAAAGATAGGTTTCATATGAATGAATTCCAAACGGATGATTGTGGGTTATTACTAGTGGCGGCGATGACCTCCCAACGAGGCTCGATCAAAAGCGAAAATAGTAATCCTCAGATTTAATCATGGTTATTAATTAGGTATAAAATTGATATGCATATACTTCTCCCGAGTCCCCGTCAATTTTATATTGGTCAAGTGAGCCAACTATTAACTGATATTAAAGGTTTGTAAATCGTTTTGTTTGTAACTCGCTTGAATGTGTTTAAATAATGACCCACCCAACGTGGGCTTATTTAAACTGCTTTTGAGATGTTGGTGATGCATTGTTCATATTTTTTTTGAGATTTTAAATATGATGAATGCGATCAATCTTGTGATATACTTGTGCTATTGCATATAGTTGTTTATTTCGGGAAAGATGTCGTTACCTTTTAATCCACCGTTGTTATTATACTTAAAAGTCAATACAATTTGTATGGAAACTATATTTATTGAAAATTATAATTGTCCTAATCGCACAAAAGACAAGTGGATTTTGACACACAAAAAATCGATGAGCCAACCGACGAGTCAAAACACGCGGACTCGTCGGATCACCTTGCAGAGATGTCATGTCATTTAAAATGGTGGAGGAAAAACCCGTATGGATTACGCCCTCAAAATAGATGGCCCATCCAACAAACTTGAGATTCTCGAAAAGATTATGATCCGAGACTCGGATGAATTTGGTACTTCATTCTCCTTAAAAAGTTTTTTGAGCATTTTTGGCCTCGCTAGCTAATTTGTTGCAAACTTTTGACTCGCGAAATGATGATAAGGCACCAAACTCAAGCTTTGATAATCTTCTAGGCCAAGGGTAGGCAAGATAAAGAAGAGGACCAAAGGCCATAAGCAATAAAACTCAATCGCTGCAAGGGCAATGGTAAGATGAGAATGCTCGCTGAGAAAGAAAATCCAAAGAGTGAAGTGCTTAAGTTGGGAGAGAGAGGACAATGGAGGTTTTGCCTGTTCTCCAACCCCAAAAAGGGACGGAAAGAAAGGTAATTCTCACACACTAGTTGTTGAAACTTGTTTAGAGGCGATACTTCTCATCCGTGGGTGGTTGATACGAGATCCACTAATCATGTTGGCTTCACGGGTTCCTAAATGATCCCAACTTAGTGGGAGTGAGATCCTCATCAAACCGGGTAACGCTATTTAAAGTAGAAGACATTGCAATGCTACGTGTATTGCAATGCTACGATAGTAACGATTATTGCAATACTACGCAAAGTAGCGATATTGCAAAGCTACATGAGTGGAAATTAAAGCAAATGGAGAAGTGCACCTATCTTTTGAAGATAAAGTTTTTGAGATTATCTTTATGTTCCCGTTTTAGAAAGAATTCACTTTCGGTTTCTAAAATTGATTAAAGGACACTAAGTTTCTTCTAATAAGAATGACATCATTTTTGAAATGATGAGTGTACTTATTACGGACATTGATAAAGATCTCTATACAATTAATTGTGCACACCACTCACTAAATGTATCCTATAACACATCAACTCAAGTTTCTCGAGAAAAGAAAAACGCTCATCGACGTGAACGAGACACTTTTTGGCATCTAAGATTAGGTCATATAAATCCAAAGAGGATCCAAAGGTTGGTGAAAGATGGTTCACCGGAGCGTCTCCAAGATTGAATCGGATCCAACCCCGCGAATCATGTTTGGAGGGTAATATGACCAAGAGGGCATTTGGAGCCAAGGGAATAGGGCCAAAGAAGTGTTAGAGATCGTTCACATGATGTATGTAGTCCAATGTCAACCAAAGCAAGAGGAGGTTATGAGTAATTTTATTGATGATTACTCAAGGTACATTTTCCTTATGAAGTGAATCGAGACCTTTGAGAAATTCTAAGAATTTAAGGCTCAAGCAGAGAATCATATGGAAAAACGATCAAGTCTCCACGATCCGATCATGGAGGCGAATACCTCGATGAATTTTTTTGAACTACTTATCCGATGAAGGGATTGTATCCCACAACAAGACCTTAACCCCTCAACAAAATGGGGTTTGCGAGAGTCTTCCCAAGTCGCTCGGGGTCATGCCTTGAAAAAACAAAATGACTTACATTCTCAACTTGGTGCTATCCAAATCAGTTCCCGTAACCCCAAAGAATTGTGGACCCACATTTTCTAGTATGATACACATGAAACTTTGGGGTGTCCGCCTACGTGTTGGACAAGGAAACCCAGAAATTGGATCCTCGATCGTAATTAAGGTTGTTTTGTAGGATACCCCGAGGAACAAAAGGGTGAATGTTCTATAGTTCAAGATCAAAAGGTGGACATCCGCACCCACTTTAGATTTTGGAAGAAAACTATAGAACCAAAGAAAACCCGTGAGATTACCTTAAATGAGCTTAGAGGGCAAACCTCGATATCTGATATACCAAACGATTTTTCAACCCCGAGCCTCGTTATAGTGGGAGGGTTGTTAGACACCCGAGAGATTCATGGGAATAGGAGAGTCCTGGACTTGATTCCCTAACTGCACCCATGGACATATGACGAGGCACTCCAAGATAAGGATCAGATTCTTGGCAAACAAAGAATGAAAGGAGGTCCTATGTTTCATAATAGAGTGTGGAGCTAATCGAACCACTTAATGGGGTCAAACCCATTGGATATAAGTGGGTATATAAGAGGAAGAGAGGATCGGACGGGAAGGTTGAAACCTTTAAAGCAAGACTAATGGCGAAAAGGTTATACTTTCAGAAAGGGATCGATTATGTGGAAAAAAATTTTCGCCCATACCATGCTTAAGTCCATCCGTATTCTCTTATCGATTGTCAACTTTGAATCGGCAAATGGATATCAAGACAAAAATTTTCCTTAACTAAGTCTTGATAAAGAGATCCATATGCAACAACCCCTAGTTTTCATTGAAACAAGCCAAGAACACCCAATTTGTAAAAGCTCAAGAGGTCCATTTACTGACTTAAACAGCATCCAAACTTGGAACCAAAGTTTTGATCATATTATAAAGTCTTATGGGTTTTGATCAAAACGAGTTTGAAAGTTGTGTGTATAAAAAACGTTTTAAACTGCATTGGTATTCTTAGTATCGTAGATCACATTGTGATCATCGGGAACAATGTGAAGGTGTGATCGACGAAGGGCATGGTTTTCAAAAACAGTTTGATATATGAAAGACTTAGGGAAAATCGACACATCCTTGGGATCAAGATCACAAGAAAAGGATGGTCGGGTTATCGCAAGTTTCATACATAGACACCGGTTTTTGAAACAATTCAAAGATGCAAGATTCCAAGAAAGGATTCGTACCTTTCGGACTTGAATCCATCTATCCAAGAAAATGTTCCCTAAGACGAAAAAGAGATAGATGACATGAAAGGTATTCCTTGTGTTCTACCGCCCCCTTATGTATGCATTGTCAGGTAATTTAGACCGGATATATGCTTTTTGTATGGTAGCAAGATATCGGTAACTTCGTGAAAGCGAATCGACGATTCAAGTTTACGAAAAGAACTTCGGATAGAATGTTGATTTATCAATGAATACTCCAATCCCCATCGGCCACATGGACTCGGATTTCCAATCGATTTAGATTCCAAATTATTATCATTTCGCTTAGTGTGTTTCCATTTGGGAAGTGTAGCCATCAAATGGACGATGTTTCAACTTAATCTTGCAAAAGAACCGATTGGGCTCTAGATCTTTTAGTGGACTTGGATGGTGTTCAATTTGTCTAGCAATATCTCTTTAAGGCGATTATAAATTCAAGAGAACCAAGAGTCCATAAACACATTAAAGGAAAGACATCTTATACGAGAAATCGTTAAGAGAGGAGAGATATAGATGTGGCAAAAGATAGCGTCGAGGACATTCAAAAGCGTCCCGTCAATACATTCTAGAAAATGGGTGTCAAGACCGTTTGCCAACTGCTTTGAGTATAAGTGGGAAAATTATTAGGTTCGTGTAACATTAGATGTCACGGACTACTCGAGACGTGTTGTAGTATACTTAAAAGCGCACTTTGAGTATAAGTGGGAGATTGTTGGGGATTATAATTTAAAAGTATGCTTTTTTACTTTGTATAATCGAAAACCTAATTTCCGGACTTATTTATTGAAATAAATTGTTTATCAAGTTATGCTTTAAATATGATTGAATGTTATATATATTTAATGTTGATAACTGCTCAATAATTTGTACGTGTTACACTTTAAATTTAGTGATACCCGATCACGTAAGATTAAATTAACAA
This sequence comes from Stenogyne calaminthoides, assembly GCA_037126765.1. Classification (NCBI taxonomy): domain Eukaryota; kingdom Viridiplantae; phylum Streptophyta; class Magnoliopsida; order Lamiales; family Lamiaceae; genus Stenogyne; species Stenogyne calaminthoides. The sequence continues at coordinate 2,403,231 of JBBCBC010000007.1, forward strand.
ATAACTATAAGTACGCCTATTCAGACCTAGATGGAAATGAACAACCATCGCGAAAAGGTTGAGGTGTAAGGCTCGATTGTTTTGTCTTGACCAATAGATTACACTAGTGCATGATTTGCTTTAATAGACCTACATGAGGATAAATTCTTCGAACATGGAAGAATTAGACCTCGGGTTCGTTGTTTCTAACCTTCGTCCCCCAATAGGATCACGTGGGATCGGTAACTATTGCTTTGACTTATCATGGGTAGCGAATCGAGAGAGATTCAATCGCATTTTATCTTGGGCAATATTATTGTCACATGTGATTGCTAAGATTTAATAAGAATCGTGTGCAAATGCACGCTTGTTTGATTTGCCCCTTGGGAGGTTCATAAGTTTTATCATACCAAATCTTGCAAGTGGAATTTGTTTCCCAATGGATAATAATGTTGAACCGCTCTCCTACCAAGGACAAAAGATATTAATTAATGGAAAGCTATTTCAAAGGCTTGAATTAATTAATGGGCTAGATAATCTTAAACACGGGAAATAATGACCGGAGCCATATTGATTAATATTTAAGATGGATAGTGCAATATTAATTATGTAGTGGGATTAATTAATATTTATGGGCTTGAATTATATTGTGGCTCAATATTAGATATTCAAGATCCATTAGAAGGTCCAATCTTAATTCTCCTAAAGGCCCCCTGAGTAGCCCAAATATATAGTCCAATAACCTAGTTTGTTGCTTATATTTCCTCATTAAATTCAAAATTATGAATAAAAAGAGGAGAAAAGATTTTCTTTTTGAATTTTGTTATGGAATGAAGATATGTATTCTTGGAATACAAGATTATCTCATTAAATTCAAGAAATCTCCCACTTGGTTGTTCATTAAGAGATTTTTGAATTGAAAAATTTCATGATATTATGGAAGATATGTATTTCTTAAAATACAAGAATATCTCATAAATTCAAGAAGATCCAAATCTTGGATTCTTGCACACTCATTTTTTCGAAAATACCATAAAAGAAAGAAGAGGTGGATTTTTGTGGAATATTTTAATTATGGGAAAAAATATATGGGATATATTCAAGATTTCTTGGTGACCAAGAAAAGTCTTTTTCCCACATTGAAAATTCACATAAATTTCGTGCCCTCCTCTCCTCCTATAAATAGGGATGATTAGTTCATTCCCAAGTACAATTCCATTTGAAATATTAGCAAATCCACATACGCGGTGCAACAAAGTTTATTTTTTCCTTTTGTTAATTGTTCACGAGTATCCTTCCACCGGATTGTCGAGCAAGGGCTAAGGGAATACTTGGGAAGTCCTTTTGGTTAGTCCGTCCGACCAAGTCAATCCCATCCCATACGCTTTTCCGTATTGGTTTTACGTGGCTTTTTATATATGATATGTTGTTGCAATTATTATTTGAATTAATATAGGATTAATTCATGCTAGTAATAATTAATGAATTAAATTTGTATTTAAATATTCACCCCGAATAGATCTGTGCGAATCATTCCCCAACAACCACTTGCTGAGAGAAATCCCACCAGAGATAGACCATGGATTGAAGTTGAGCACAATCGCACGTTTGTTGACTGGTTCAATGGTTATGTAGCAAATATGTTGTCACGGGAAACATAATCAGTGAATGAAAGAGTTAAGTGGTTATCCAGAATGCCTGATAGACATGTGTATTCATACAAGTGTTATCTTAACAACGGATACACATTTTATACCAGAGATCATGATGCCACAAGTACTATGCAGAATAGTGGAGTGTCCATTACTGCAACTGCAGTGGATCAATAAAATACTACTTACTTTGGACAGATTGTCAACATTTGGGAACTCGACTATATTGTTCACCGTCAACCAATCTTCGAGTGTAGTTGGGTGAGGATCCATAACGGGGTCCAAGTTGAAAGTTCTGGGTTCGTAAGCGTTGATTTGAAGAATGTGGGATACAGAGATTACCCTTACATAATGGCCAGTCAAGCTCAACAAATTTTCTATGTCCCCGACCCAGTTAATAAGAAATGGTCCATTGTGGTTCTGTCAAACAAATTTAACAATAGTTTCCAGATTAGCGACCATGTCGATGAAGATGTTGACACAATTGATGATCCTTTTCAGAACTTCACTCATTCTGTACCATCTTTCGATGATCTTGCAAATCCACGCCCATACCAGAGAATAATTAGAGATGAGGATGAATATGGCAATTCGGATCTTGTAAACATTTATGGTCATGAACTAGAAAGGTCAACCAAAAAATGAAAAAGAAAAACAAGTGCTAAAAAGAAATGTACGACTTTATTGAATGTTGTTTCTTCTGCTATATTAAATGTTGTTTCTTTTGCTTTATTAAATAAAGTGAACTGGATCAACAGGTTCCGAGGTAACGAGATAATGAACATTGTGGACATTTTGTGTGTTGCTTTATTGAAGATATAATCCGCGCTTCTCCAACGAACATTCCTCTCAATGTAAGTCAATTTATCGATTTATTTAAATTATTATTGATTGAATAAAAATGCATACTATATTGATTGATTCGTTGTTTGCAGTTTGTCTATGAACGTGAGCTCAATTCTTACTCTAAGAAAAGACTGGAGAAATGGAAAAACGATTGGACGGGGTACCTTTACAATCGATTCTTATATTCATACGATATTGAGTGATCGTTGTTTGAAATTTTGGTAGCATGTAATTAAATTATATATTTGTGATGATATATATTTCATGTTTTTTGTGTATTGGACGTATGTTTATGATTGTATGTTTATTTATTTCATGATGTGTATGCTTATTTATTTGATGTTTTGGTATATATATATGTGGTATAAGTTTTGGTTTATGGTTTTATTATAGGATTTTTGGTTTATGGTTTATGGTATTGGACGTATATATAAGTTTTGGTTTATAGTTTTATTATTGGATTTTTAAAATATAAATTAATAATTAAAAAAAATTGATTGACATGCGGTTAATAAATCATTCTATCTAACTTAATAAACAAAATTATAAAAAAAATTAAGTTAGACAATGTTTAATAACCGCTGCCCCTCTTGCAATCATGTATTTTTCAACTTTTGGACAACGGTTTTTTAATAGTCATTTGTCCAAGCTTGGACAATTTTTATTTGGACAAATTTATTATAACCGCTCTCTAAGGGCTTTTTTAACAGCTTGTCCAAGCCCAAATGTGTATTAGTGTCCTTCCGTTCGTTTTCCTCTTGATTTTCTGGCGCAATTTTTCAGATGCTTCTACACTCTTTTCACGCTGTTTCTGTAAATCTGTAATTTTGGACTGAATATTTTTTTCGCGTTTTTACTGATTTTTGTTCATGCAGTAACACTCTTTTGTTCATAGGGTAACAATCTTTTGTTCATGTAGTAATACATAAAGTTGTTCTTTTTTTTTTCGACCAATTTTTGTTCATGTAGTAATACATAAAGTTGTTCTTTAAATCTATAATTTTGGACTGTGGATTTTTTTTCGCGCTTGTACTGGTTTTGTTCATGTGGTAACACTCTTTTGTTCATAGGGTAACACTCTTTTGTTCATGTAGTAACACATCAAGTTGTTCTATAAATCTGCAATTTTGAACTGGAGATTTCTTTTCGCGCTTGTACTGGTTTTGTTCATGTGGTAACACGTTTTTTTTCATAGCGTAACACTTTTTGTTCATGTAATAACACACAAAAATAACTTGAAAAAAATAATTATGTTCTCAATAAGAATTGAACCTGTGACCAAATACACTAAATATGGACCAGAACCATTAGGCTACAACAATTTTTGATAAAAATATCCTTGCATGAAATGTAATAGTTAAATAGCCAACCCGCCTTGCCCAACTAGCTCTGCCCGCCCCGCCATTGACCCGCGAAGTTTAGTCCTTTTTGCCTTAATTGTGTGGTATTGCACATAACACTAGTGTGTAATATTTCACACGAGACCTACTAAAAAATAAAAGGGAAAATCAAAACAAACTAATAGCATGCTCATAACAGTCATGAAAGAAAAAATCAAAAACAAACTAGATAAGATCATATACTTCATTGTCTAATTAAATAAACAATCGTGGGCCAGTAGAAATTGATGTATAGCTACTAAAAAAACGTGTCATAGAGACCGTTTAATTTTAATTGATATATTTTTAAATTTACAACATTTTTACAGGAATTCCGACCCCCTCTTTTCTCCTATATATATCATGAAAACCAAACTCAAAATTAATCATCTTTCAGTCATGAATACTTTAAGCATTAATTCTGCGCTCACATTCATTCTTCTCGTAATCTTTTCATTCTCATCGGAAGCTTTTTCCAATGATTTTCTCAAATGCCTTTCTTCTCAGGACTCCTCAATTTCCGATGTTGCTTACACCCCAAGCAACTCCTCTTACTATTCTGTCCTGCGATTCCGAGTCTGGAATTCGAGATACTTGACAAACTCTTACCCTAAACCTCAAGTTATCATAACCCCAGAACACGAATCCCAAATCCCGCCTGTCATAATATGTGCTAAAAAAAATGACTTGGAAATTAGAACTCGAAGTGGCGGCCATGACTGAGGGAACATCTTTTGTTTCGGAAGTCCCATTTGTGATCATTGATTTGATCAGAATGAGTGAGATAACAGTTGATGTTGAGGCGAAAACTGCATGGGTCCAAGGTGGTGCAAACCTTGGTTCTTTATATTACAGGATCGCGGAGAAAAGCTCGACTCTAGGGTTTCCTGCCGGTCTTTGCCCACTAGTTGGCGTTGGTGGGCACATTAGTGGAGGAGGCTACGGCCCAATGGTGAGAAAATACGGTCTGGCTGCAGACCATGTCATTGATGCAAGAATCGTCGATGCTAATGGCAGAATTCTTGACAGAAAATCAATGGGAGAGGATTTTTTCTGGGCGATCAGAGGTGGTGGGGCCGCCAGCTTTGGCGTAATCCTTGCATGGAAGCTACAACTAGTTGACGTTCCAGAAAGGATCACTGTTTTCAATGTCGGAAGGACATTGGAACAAAACGCGACTCAGCTCATTCACCGCTGGCAATACGTGGCTCCTAAAATCGACCGAGATTTGTACATGGGACTCGACGCAATGAGGGTGAATTCCACCTCTACAATTAATGCTTCATTTTTCACCGTCTTTCTTGGCGGGGTCGACAGATTACTAGCATTGATGCAACAAGAGTTTCCCGAGTTGGGATTGGTAAGAGAAGATTGTACTGAAGTGAGCTGGATCCAATCCGTCCTATTCATGGGTCAATACTCGTTAGATTCACCACCCGAAGTTCTGTTGAACCGAACTCAACCTACAGACTGGTTTGTGAAGATAAAAACCGATTATGTCCAGAAACCGATGCCACAAAGCGTGTTTGAAGAAATCTTGAGTCGACGATACAAGGAAGCAGAAGGTGAACTGGCTCGGCTCTACTTCGTCCCATACGGAGGACGAATGAATGAAATATCTGAATCCGCCATTCCATACCCTCACAGGGCAGGTAACTTATATATGGTTGCAAATATTGTGGATTGGCGCGAAGAAGATGACCAAGATTCGGAGAGGTATGTAAATTGGGTCCGGAGGATTTATAATTACATGACTCCTTATGTTTCTGCATCCCCAAGGGCTGCATACATCAACTACAAAGATCTGGATAATGGAGTGAATAACAAACAAGGAAAGACAAGTTACGCACAAGCAAGCGTTTGGGGAAAGAGATACTTTAAAAACAACTTTGATCGACTTGTTGGGGTGAAAACTATGGTTGATCCACAGAATTTCTTCAAGTAAGAACAGAGCATTCCACCAATGCTACTCGAGTTGGGCAAATTAAGATATGAAGAATAGGATTTACTTCAGAAGCTATACGTGCGTATTTTTTACTTGATTTCATTTGGTTATAAATTAGTTGTTGTAATAATTAATTTGTTTCAATTCGTAGAAACAAGTTTGAGATTTATTATTTGATTCGACAGTTGATATTGGAATTTCTTCAGCAAAATGTTGTTCATGGGCCTCAAACAAGAATTTGTTTGTTGGATTTAGGTGCCGTCGGCCACCACCAGAGGCTTAAGGTTGTGACTAGGCTCAGGCTCCTATTCCCGCGACGGTGATAGCAATGGACCAATTCTTCCTCTCTCTCAACACAATATAAGACTGAAAAAACAAATGAAGTGCCACAAGTAGGCCTAAAAAAAGGAAGTAAGTACAGCGTGCTCAAGACATCATCAAATTTTATTTTTATTTTAAATGCACTAAACATAACAAATTTCACCCGCAAAAATAATATATTTTCATGTCCCAACACTTAGAATGTTGCTTGACCTAAAAACCGCAATTATCACAAATCTAAAATAAGGAAAAATTTCAAAACTAGTCATGTAACTCAGGTCAATTCCATTTTTAACCCTGTAACTTTGCATTTTTTTCAATGTTAGTCGTTTTTGCTTGGAAAATTTGAATTTTCACCGGAATCAACACATGAGGCATACATGATACGTTTCAAATTCAGTTTTTTAAATTTTCTTGTCAATCTGCACATGTGGATTGCTACCCAACCTAAAACGGGCCCCATATCACTGACCCAACCCATCCAAATCATATGCCACGTGTAAATTTGCCGAAAATTAAAAATTTGCCCGAAAACTCCCCCCCCCACCCCCCCCCCCAACCAAAAAAAAAAAAAAATCTATGCCAAACACAAAATACGCCAAAACAACTTACCAAGGAGATCCACGTTATAAGTGTTAAAAATCGAGTTAATATAAAGAATCATCCTGTAACTTAGGTCTTGTATAACTTTAGTCCTGTAAATTTTTTCCTTTTCAATTTAATTTGGTCTTTTTGGACTAAAATTGAGAAAAGAAAAAAATATACAGGACTAAATTTTTGGCACCGTATGTTTTATTGTGTCCTTTTTTGTTAGATTTTAGGCCTGTTGTTTTTTTTTATTTTTTCAAATTAGTCAAAAAGGATCAAAATTGATACAAAAAACGTAATTTAAAAAAAGTTAAAACATATAGGACTAAAATTGAATATAACATAAATTATAGGACGATTATTGATATGAACCCATTATTATTCCTAACCGGCCCCATCCACCGATCTCTTTATTTAAGCACACACTCTTCCATTTGACCCATGAAATTTTATATTCCCTCCGTCACAACTCTTCACTACTACACATTTGAGCTTGCACAGCTGCACTTGGACAACCCTTTTCTCAAACAGCTCTCCAAGCTATAGCTTGGAGAGCAGTTTTAATTAAAAAAAAAAAGAATAGACAGCGGTTCAAAATCGTTGTCCAAGTTTAACACTTAGAAAGCTGTTGAGAACCGCTGTGCAAGTGTTTAGACAGCGGTTTTGAACCGCTGTCCAAGGGAATAGTTTGGACAGCGGTTCCAAACCGCTGTCCAAGTGTTCGGATAAATTAATATATATACACCCAAATCGCGAACCAGCTGATATCGAAGCCCTAGCCTCCTCCTCCCTCTCCCCCAAATCGAACCATCCGCCGCGCGTCCTCCCCTACCGCCGCCGCCGTCGCCTTGTTGCCAAGCTCCCCTACCGCCGCCGCCGCCGCCTAGCTTTCTCCTTCCATAGGTAATTTTTATTCAGTAGAAGGTATTTAATCGTACTGGATGACATGTGGAGTATTGAACTTTGTGGATGAGTTTATAGTAGAATTAAGATCAAAGTATACGTGGTGTGCATTCATTTTTGAAGTTTGTTTGCTATGAGTCGGTTCTCCATTCTTTTTCTCAGATTTAGAGTCTTGTTAGATTCTTCTTCCCATATTGTTTCAAATCGAAGAATAAGTGGGGCTACTTACGAATATGCATATATTCTCGGTTATCATCCCCATTGAACCGCGTTATATTTGTACGTAATGTTTCTGCTATAATACATGGTGTTACTTGTTACAAATTGAATCATGAATCTTTTCTCTGGAAGGAGGAACAAGAGTGTTAAGTTTTGTTAATGGATCTATAGCTATAGCTAGCTTGTTTTATTAGTATTATTGATGAGTTAAAGCAGCAGCAGGTCAACTGAGTTTTCAATTATTGAGAAAGAATGATTAATCTTTATACCTTGCTTCCTAACAAGGGTGCATAAGGACAAAAGAACATGAAGTAAGATGTATATATATATATATCTGTAATGGTACAAGTATAACCACATAGTTAACTTACTAGATGAGGATTTAAACATAAATTAGTTTTAATTTATTAGGATTAATGTTGTTAGTGTTAGAGATGAACAACTTGTTAGAGATGAATACATATTGTGTGGCTTGGCTTGATTTTTTATGCTAATTTAGATATGAACAATTGATGCACTCAAGGTGTTTGATAATATGCTTGTGTGAGGATTTAAGCATAGTTTTGAATATTGTTTGTTTTTTGTTTATTAAATGTTGTTTCTTCTGCTTTACAGGATCATGTCTCGTTTGCCATATCCCTGAGATGATGGAGATGATGATGGATATTTTGATGGAGATCATGGCGCATATGATCATGGTGCATATGATCGACATCATCCTGATGACTTGAGAGAGTGTGACAATGATGCTCCCAACACCACTAGCAGCTCCGGGGATAAGCGCACTCGGGGTATAGTCACCATGTCATCTATTAAGAGAGCTCGTAGCAAGGGAAAAACACTTCAGGTAATTTTATTACAATTGAACAGTTTGAAATCGATAAATATATTGATTGATCGTTGAACCTAATTAAATACTATGTTATTGCAGTTATCGTTCAATGAGTTTGGACAGACAATAGGAAAAGAGAGTGAGTCGTTATCCTTCTACATTGGAGCTGCAGTCAGGAGCGTGATCCCTATCGTGCTGCCAGCCAAGGACTGGCGTAGCCCCAAACTGACTCCTTTGAAGGAAAGATTATGGGACGAACTTACGGTATGTTAATTATATATTTATTGAAAGTTGTAGTATGACCCTTAAATTTACTAAATTGTTATGTTATATGTGTATAGACTTCATTCAGAGGTCTTGACCACACAAAGAAGAAGCAAATATTGTCGCAAGCTGGAGTAATGGCCAAGAATTTTCGGACTTGGTTGAGAAGTAACACCCGAGATCCGGAAACTGGTCTTTACTTGGCTAGTCCGCCTCCGGCGTATCAGAATAGCCCTATGGTGGCTCCATACTGGGAGGAGTTTGTGAGCAGAGCTATGGAGGATGATTTCCAGGTAAAATTGATCAATGTCATTTCCTCAATTTCTAATGCCCTAAGTTTTTCAGTGTTTATCATATTTCTATTATACTGTAGAATCGAAGTAATAAAAATCTCGATCAAGCCAAGTCGATGGAGGCGCGATATCGTGGATCGAACAAAGGTTATGCACGAATAAGAGAAAATATGGTGAGATCAAAATCCTAACTTTTAATATATCTAATAAAGGAACACGCTCATCACTATCGTAGAAAGAAGAAAGAAGAAAAGCTGGAGAGAGTGAGCCTATTGTTACCCATTTCGACTTATTTCAGACTACCAGAAAGGGTCGAGACGGGAATATTCACGATCCCAAATTGCACGCCGTGCGATCATCGAAGAAGCGGTAATCTATCCATTAATTTATCTTTCAATTACAAACTATTATTTATAAACAAATAATTAAATAATAATCTTTTGTTTTTGTGATTCAGGAGCGTCTATCTCAGACCATGAGGCCCGACGACATCCGCATGTTCGGCCCTGATGATCTGTTTGGACGGGCTATGGGTCGCCAGGAGCATCCCTCCCGCTTCTTGAGTGTCGATATATGGCGTGATTTAAGACATCTTTAGCAATGGCACCTGGTCTTCAAGCCATGAATATGGTGGGTATACTAACGGAACAGGTTGCCAAGTTGTCTAAAAGGTGTGGAACGTTTGAGGTCCGAGAGAAGAACCCGCCACGAATGTCGCCGAGTGGAGCAAGTCAGAACATAGTGTCGCTAATGCTATGTTTTCACTAACCCTAGGGACGACTTTATTGAGGCACTTCAAAACGTCTCTCAGGTATCAGATATGCATGTCTCACATTTGTTTTAATTAAAGACTAGTGTATTAAAATTTTCTAACTAAATATCTTATTCGAACAGCCAACGACCTTTTGCTACCTTTTTTTTTATTTGGAGGATCCCGACGGTTGGTGGCCACAGAACGCGTTACGCCTTCCATGGAATGATTCATGGTCATCCCATCACTCCCCGGTTTCGTGAGGGTCACACTCGATGTACCCGTGTCGACAAGAGGATTCAATGATTGCAAAAAACCAATCGATGAAGCGATCCACCGTCGAACGCATGGGTCGGGCACTTCATCGAATGGCCGAGTAACTTGGTCTCTAGCACCATGAGGGTAAAATATATGTTATTAAAGTTCATTATCTTATTTGTGTTTCTAAATAATATTGCAAATTAATTGTAGAATCTGCCGACACCACAAATGCCTCGGAAGAAATCACCACAAAAGGCTAAAGAGAAATCAGGGGTGTCGTAGACAGTCAGAGGGGGAGAACGAGGGACTCCGCTGCGCTCAGACTTGGTTATCCCATGACTGGAGACTTAGATCACGATGATCATGTACAGTCTAGGGTGCACGAGATGGTATCGTCTAATGCTTTCGAGATCGTCACATTTTCCATGCTTGCTCACTTTCATCAGAATACTTTCCAAGAATTCGTCAGTGAGGAACATGTGCGCGAAGTTTTGAATGACGAGTGGTTGAGTGCAACCACCATAGCCCTTTACCTCAGGTATGTGTTTACTAATTCTCAATATTCACTTTCTGTATAGTTTAATTTTCTTTTTAAATATTAATTAGCGTATATATGTTGGTTAAAGATATTTGGGTGAGGTATATCTCTCCAGAGATAACCGAGCAAGTGGAATGTACTCCTTCGTCTCCCCCCAAGTGTCTTGCATAATGGGTGTGATAGGGTACATACCATGGATGGGTTAGTTAATCATATGCTGAATCAAACTGGGAGCGATCATCTCATTTTTTGGCCAACAAATGTGGGGTGAGTGATAAACAATTCGTTAAAATTTGTATTCATGTTTATAATATTTGCACATATATATGCTAAATTTGCAGTTAATTTTAATATTCTCAATATAATATAGGAACCATTGGGTGCTGGTCATCATACACATGAATACATTAAGTGTGTATTTTATGGACCCAGCTCAGGATGGAGTTTATTCAAATCGCCCTGATCTCGTTTCATATATGGAAGCGTAAGTTCATTTTTAATATTCTATACAATGATTTGCTTTACTTTTAAAATAGCATATTTAATCTATTTTTATTTTTTAATTATAATAATAATAGTGTGATGACGATGTATCGGAGTCGCCTTCAGAGTCAAGGTTCAAGATCTAAGTTAAATAAAGTGAACTGGATTAACATTAAGGTAAATTTAATTTAGTAAATTATCAAACTAATAGAAAGAAATCATAATTGTAATACGTGATTATAATTGGTAATCAACAGGTTCCGAGGCAACGAGATAATGACCATTGTGGATATTTTGTGTGTTGCTTTATTAAAGATATAATCCGCGCTTCTCTAACGAACATTCCACTCAATGTAAGTCAATTTATCGATTTATTTAAATTATTATTGATTGAATAAAAATTCATACTATATTGATTGATTCTTTATTTGCAGTTTGTATATGAACGTGAGCTCAAGTCTTACTCTAAGAAAAGACTGGAGAAATGGAAAAACAATTGGATGGAGTACCTTTACAATCGATTCTTATATTCATACGATATTGAGTGAACGTTGTTTGAAAAATTGGTAGCATGTAATTAAATTATATATTTGTGATGATATATATTTCATGTTTTTGGTGTATTGGACGTATGTTCATGATTGTATGTTTATTTATTTCATGATGTGTATGTTTATTAATTTATTTGATGTTTTGGTATATATATATGTGGTATAAGTTTTGGTTTATGATTTTATTATAGGATTTTTGGTTTATGGTATATGGTATTGGACGTATATATAAGTTTTGGTTTATAGTTTTATTATAAGATTTTTAAAATATTAATTAATAATTAAAAAAAAAGATATTGGACAACGGTTAATAACTGCTGTCTATGTAACATAATAAACGAAATTTTAAAAAAAAAAATAACTTAGACAGCGGTTGATAACCGCTGTCCAAGCACACTCTTGCAAAGCGGTTGAAAACCGCCCAAAAATCTTATTTTCTTGGACAATGGTTTTTTTATCAGTTGTCCAAGCTTGGACAACTGTTACTTGGAGAGCGGTTATAACCGCTCTCCAAGGTCATTTTTCACAGCTGTCCAAGCTCAAATGTATATTAGTGCTTTTTTCACATTTACTTGTTTCTCGTGTTTTAGCGAGTGAATTTTTTATTAGTATTTGAAATGATAAACTAATTTTTAAGAAGACATAATAGAGGAGACGTAGGTCTATCATACCCCTCCTTAAAAATCACTTTATCATTTCAAATACTAATAAACAACTCGCTCGCTAAAACATGAGAAAAAAGGTAGTGTGACAAAAGAGTTGGCCGGGGGTAACGAATGGGACGGATGTATCTTATTGCACTCACCCCAAAAGAAACATCTTTGAAGGCTTGAAAGCACATAAATGATTTTGGCTGGGGGTAACGAATGTAGGACAAGCTTTTACTTATTCACTTACTCAATTTCCTTTTTTAACTTAGTTTCAAATAATTCGCCCTAACCAATAGGAAATTAAGAAGGGAAAATTCAACTCTTGTCAGTCTTGTGAAACGTATACATGGCGCTCTTCATAAAGTTCGTCATGATCTCAGCCCATCTTCAATAAAACAAAAATTCGTATGAGACGATCTCATACACAAGACGGAGCAAATACTAGTACCAATCAACTTACCCTCACAAAATATTAAAACGACAATTCCCAAATTATATATGTTTCTTATTGTGAGACCGTCTCACGCAAGTGTGCCTCATTTTATATATTTTTTCTAGTGTTATAAAAAACTCCCTATCTCCGCTCTGAGTCTTTACAATCCGCTCCATTATAATCAAAAAATTGCTCCAATATTTTTATTTTGCTTTAAAATTATAGGATTTGTCTTTTAGATGAGAAGAAATTCTTTCACGGTATCACAATTTTTGGCTCATGTCCACGTCCTGGGTTCGATTCCCTCTAAAAACAACTCTACCCATATTTTATTGTCCACTCGATAGGCCTTCTGCTAGTGGTAGAGTAAGAGAATTCAGCTCACGAGTGAGGGGGAGTGTAACGGGAATAATATAAAAATAATTAATTTTACACCTTTCTACAAATTCAGAAAAATCCTTGTTATCATATATTAGAGACTAAACACCATTTTAATTTTCAAATTAGGAATTTTAAATTAAATAATTTAATATGGAAATATTGACCAGCTGCTTACTTTTAAATTGATTTTTTCACCACCCCTCCCCGACCCCACTAGAATGAAGGTTAAGACTTTAGGGAAATAAAATGAAGAAATTTTCAAATCCGGTGTTCTATTTTGAATTTGCTTCAATAAAATTTATGTATCCTGATTTCAACCCCTTATGTTTTAATTGTTCAAAATCAAGAAAAGTCTTTCCCCTCATAATACTTATAAATAGCACCATCAATGCCCCAACAAACATAAACTTAATTAATTATCTTCTCAATATCATGAAGACTCCTAGCATATATGCTCTTACATTAACCCTTCTTCTCATATTTTCGTGCTCATCGGCAGATGATCACGAGGATTTTCTCGAATGCCTTTCTGAAGAATTCCATAACTACTCCTCCATTTCCAACCTTGTTTACACTCCGCCCAATTCATCTTACACTTCCGTCCTGCTTTCATCCGTCTGGAATCTGAGATTCACGATGGCCTCTACTCCTAAACCCCAAGTTATTATAACCTGATGAGAACCGCGATCGCAAAACACAATTAATACGCAAAGAACGATAATAATTGTTGCCCCAACTCAGGTTGGCAAGAAACAATTAGGTTTTGACAAAGTTGTCAAGGGTTTTTTATTAATTTTATGCTTGATCTCAAAAAAAACGTTGGCAGGCTATTTAAATATGAATAGGACCAAATCTGACCAGAAAAGGACCGACTTAATCTAGCCAAATCTACCAAATAAAATAAGGGCTAAATCTAATAAAATAAAGACAAAATCTATGAAATAAAAGACTAAAAACTGAACGACACTAGGTAGTAATATATCTAATATAATCTTGCAAATCTTGAAGATATTCTTGCCAAATCTTGGACACTATCTTTCTTGTTCGCATCATTCCCGTCCCCTTCAAAATCGTCCTTGTCCTCAAGGACCAATTATGAAAATATAGCTCCTCTTCATCTAATTGCCATTTGATTGCTACCAAATAACTGAGTTCAAAATTATCAGCTGTTCGGATGTGGCCAAAAATCTTTAAGCGATAGCATCGATGTTTCCTAGTATTACCAACAAAATAACTATCATTAATTATAAAATAATAATAATTATTATTGGAGCCAAAACCTTTATCATCATCGAAGCGTGGTTCGTCATACGCCATATTAAGACTCCAAAATTTGCACTGTAATCATTCTCCGTATAAAAAAATTCGCACGAATTGTCTTCAAGCACGTCATTCAAAACGGTAGGCACATAATCAATCACGGACTGCTCATCATTATAAATAGCAGGCCCCTCATAACCAAAAGACTCCAATAATTCTTACGCCCATCTACAAAATCTTCAAAAATATCATCAGACACATCCAAATTTGTTTTTATCGAATTCGTAGGCTTAAATTGGTCAAAAGAATTATCTGGACCCATCTCATTATTAGAGTAATCTGCTCCAGCAAAATCATTAAGTGTGGCAGGCCCATTATGGGAATTCTCAATAAAACACTCATGCCCATTCTGCTCAATTTGTGATAACAAATCCAAAGATCCCAAAGAATCATTAAACAAGTCTGGTTCACCAAACTCATCAAAAGTAGCAGGCCCATTATATACAATCTGAATTATCAACACAAAAATCAGACCCAACATCATTCAAAATAATATTAGAAATTGGCTCACTGTCATGGATATTGGTCCAGTTCGTCTCAGCCTCAACATCAACAGGCCCATGAGGGGTTAGGTCATCAGAAGAAACACGACCACTATCTTCTTCTCCAAGTGCAACAGCGGCGATGTTCAGAACGACGCAAGAATTTCTCGCAGCGGCAGCTGATTGACCTTCGTCTTCAGCGGCCGCAAGATTATCTTCTTCACTAGCGGCTGCAGCCATGGTCCGATCGGTGCAGCACGGCGGCAGTACAACAACGGTGTGCAGAACAGTACGACAATGGCCGTCGTCGTAATCAGTGTAATCGGATGGTCCAAATCTCGCCATAAGTTCCTTTTTGAAATCCTTCCACCGAACGATCCGTCCTTGCTTCCGATATAACCTGCTAATCAATTGCCACCAATCGTTCGCTTCTCCTTCCATGTGGTATGCCGCATATTTCACCTTTTTGCTACATCCGATGTCGTTCATCGTGAAGTACAGGTTCGCCCAGCTTAGCCATGAATTTGGGTTACTACCGTTGAACGTAGGGCAGGGTATTTTGGGTCTCCCCCTTCTCAGGTCTCCCCCTTTTACATCTTCCCTATCCCGTCGTCGGGTAGGGTTGATTTCGGAATCAGATTCTTCAGACGAAGAATCCTCATCACTCTTCCTTTTGGATGAAGAATCTGCACTGCGCTTCTTCTTCTCCTTGTGAGTTCCCGCCATTGCTCGTATTCCTTTCGCGATTCTCATCTACATAATGCTCAATTAGTCAAACTCTTCTCTTTTAATATTTTTTAAAACTTCTAAATATATGTAGCTCAATTTCTTCTCCTTATTTATTTTTTATTGTACTCTACTACAAATCTAAATTTATTAATAACAATTGTTTATTTTAATTTCTTCATATCATATTAATTACTTGGATATATAATTTGTTTATTGATTTTGTATTCATTTTACGATTAATATGTACTAAATTTTCATACTTTTATTTGATATCTCAACTCGTATATATGGATTTTTCTAGATATATAGTGAGATCAATTTTATGCACACGTCGAATGTTATTACGTAAGTACGTTAAAAATTCTAATGTAGTATAAATATATTTTAACTCATTAAATAATTGATTATAATATGTAATATACTTTTTAAATATACTTAAAAAAAATGTTATCTATTAAGTTGGGCCCTCTAACTTGAATTTCTGGCTCCACTACTGCATGGTCTTATGATCACATGTCATTGGTTGACAATGCGGGTACAACATTTTCGAACTTTAGGAGAAATTCTCTTGCTCTTTCTAATTTTTTGAAATAATAATTTTTTTTCTTAGTCAGCGTCCAGGTAAGCTATGAGCTTGAAAACTCCCAATTTAACCGGCATGTACATGTCGTGATAAAAAACGATGTCGTTTTCTACTTATAGACAAAAAAGGGACCAAATTAAGTATCATGCAAGGAAAAATGGCCAAATTAAGGAGTTGCACGATCGACTGGCCGAATTGGTCAACTCGAGTCAAATGGAAGAAAAGGGCAGCATCATTATAAGTGAGAGTTGTACATTTTAGACAGACTAACAACTCATTTTCCACAACATTATTATTTGTCTTGTAATGCAAATAATTCTAGAGGAAATGCTGTCAGATTCCTTTTTCACGAGATATTGTCAAGAGTAGGTTTTAAATCATTGCTAGTAAAAGTTTATAAGAATATTTTTTTATATGCCCAACAAATGATAAAAATTCGTATGAGACGGTCTCATGCATTGGTATATAAAAATTAGCATAAATTAACACCCATCTCTTCTGTTGACGGTCAAATAATTTACGAATTCTGATGTGGCTTGTTGAATTTGACAACCAAACAAATAAGAAATCGAACAAGAACACTGCGGGAAGAACCGTAGTTCTTCCCTGAAATGTGGGTGTAGGTATATAAGTGGAATGAGGGAAACATTCCAGAGTTTTCTTTTTTACAATGAAAGGTGAGGTCCTTTATATAAAGAGGACCAGCACGACAAATCATAAGCACGACAAATCGTTAAGCACGACAAATCAATAAGCACGACAAGTCATGTGCATAAAGCATGACAAAACATATGCGTAAGCACGACAAATCACGTGGTCTCGGTGGGACCTGCTGACGTGTGATAATTCGTCATGCTGACGTGTGATAAATCTGGTGATGCTGACGTGTGATATATCTGAGCACAACAATAGCCCCCAAGATCGGGTTGTGACGTTGTTCAGAGCTCGATCTTGTTTCATGTCTCGACCAGATTTTAACTTTTGTTGCATCTGCAGTCACATTGTTTGCCTCCGAGCTTGCTTTCTCGTGTCGAGATGAGATCTTGATCGCTTCGAGAATGAGCCCCGTAGATAGAGGATTTTACCTTCGTGCCGATCTAGTCGTGCTCAGTGCCGGGGAGTCCCATCGACGAAGTCTTTTTTCAGGCTAGTACTTCGGGAGAGCCCCGTCAGATGAAGTCTTTTTTTGTACTCAGATTGGGGAGCCCCCGTCAGACGAAGTCTTTTTTCTTTCGTGCCCGGGGAGCCTCGTCCCCAGAGATGAGTCTTTTATGTGCTTCGTGCCGGGGATCCCGTTATCCAGGTCAGACGTGGGAGAGCCCCATCAGACGAAGTCTTTTCTATGCTCAGATTGGGAGAGCCCCTGTCAGATGAAGTCTTTTTACGTACTTTCAGGCTCAGCCCCACAGTCTGATCTTTTTTCAGACGAAGCCTTTTCTCCCTTTCAGACGATTTTTTTTTTGTGGTCGATTCGGGGGAGCCCCGTCAGACGAGTCTTTTTTCAGGTTTCTTTCGTGGGGAGCCCCATCAGACGAGTCTTTTTTCAGGCTCATTCTTCGTGGGAGCCCTTCAGACGAAGTTTTTCGGCTCAGATTGGGGAGCCCCGTCAGACGAAGTCTTTTTTCTTACTTTCGTATTTCGGGGAGCCCCATCGTACGAGTCTTTTCTGTGCTCGTACTTCAGGGGGAGCCACATCGTACGAGTCTTTTATATGTCCGTGGGAAAATGGTCTTCAGGGGTGGCTCGTCGGGGAGAGCCAAAATGTATCCTGCTCGAGATGAGCAGGTCTGCAGAGATGGCTCGTTGGAGAGAGCCAGAATAGGATCCTGCTCAGGATGAGCAGGTCATCTGAGATGGCTCGTCGGAGAGAGCCTGATGAGATCCTGCTCGAGATGAGCAGGTCTTCTGAGATGGCTCGTTGGAGAGATCCAGAATAGGATCCTGCTCGGGATGAGCAGGTCTTTTGAGATGGCTCGTCGGAGAGAGCCTGATGAGATCCTGCTCGAGATGAGCCGGTCTTCTGAGATGGCTCGTGAGAGAGAGCTAGATGGGATCCTGCTCGAGATGAGCAGGTCTTCTGAGATGGCTCATCGGAGAGAGCCTGATGGGATCCTGCTCGAGATGAGCAGGTCTTCTGAGATGGCTCGTGAGAGAGAGCTAGATGGGATCCTACTCGAGATGAGCAGGTCTTCTGAGATGGCTCGTGAGAGAGAGTTGTGTTCGATACAATTATTCAGCATTAATCAAACACATAAGAGAGACACGTGTAATATTCAACTATTAAAATAATCGAGCTCGATGAACAAGTGTGCTCGCCGCTTGCCGACCAAACAAGTTTGTTCGCCAGCTCGCCACTTGTCAACCAAAGCGAACATGCTCGCCTGCTAAAGTAAGTTTTGTTCGCTAGCTCGTCGAGCAAGCATCATTTGTTCGGCGGCTCACCGCTCGCCTAACGAGCAAGTTTGCTCGTCGGCTCCCCACTTACCGAGCAAACAGGAATACTCGCCAGACTAACCGAGCAAAATGATTCTGAAAAGATGTTGATCTGATCAGTCAAACTGATCAGATCAGGGAAGAAGAAATCAGTTAGCCTGAGTCAAGTGACCTCAGGGTCAGTATGCTCGACACACAGACATCCTGAAGGCTCAGACATCCTGAGGGGTCAGTATGTTCGATGCTCAGATATCTTGAGGACACAGACATACCCGATGCTCAAACAACCTGAAGGACTCAGACATCCTGAAGGCTCAGACATCCTGAAGGCTCAGAAAACCTGAGGGGTCAGTATGCTCGATGTTCAGACATCCTGAAAGCTCAGACATCCTGAGGGTTCAGACAACCTGAGGGGTCAGTATGCTCGAAGCTCAGATAACCTGAGAGCTCAGACATCCTGAGGGCTCAGACATCCTGAAGGCTCAGTATGCTCGATGCTCAGACATCCTGAGGGCTCAGACATCCTGAAGAACTCAGACATGCTCGATAATATTCCGACCTAAAATTGATATGGTTTAATGGGGCGAACAAAGCATTCAGTCGAGCAAAAGATTGATTTGGACGACCAAAAGAGTGTATCTTATAGACAAGCAAGTGCAAAGATCAATCTGGAAGACGAAGTTGGAAAGGTGGCAGCATTACATGAGTTCTTGCATGGCCCGAAGTCTCCAGCTCATGCTTGCCAAACCAGCTCATGCTTGTCGAAGTACTATACATGGAAGAAAAAACAACAAGAGACGGGTTACAAAAAATTTCCGAGAGAGAGACAGGTTCACGAAAAAGGTTCAGAAATTTCCCAGAGGGGTGAGGTTCAGAAAAATTCGAGAGTTCATCCATACACATAAAAAACCCTAGCACTCATGTACTAACTCTCCAAATCATCTTCATCCATATCGATTCATCTTCATGAGATGTATCATATATTGTACGTGTAAAACTCGCAATACTACATCCCTGTCTTGGAACGCCCCCAGAGTAGTCATTTCTGATTTAACCGGGTCAACAAATTCCTCTTATTTACAGTTTATTTTACACGTACATGTTTTGTTTGTGAGTTGTCACCGAATTAGCCACATAATAATCTCCATATAAAATGACTCGCAACAACTGGCGCTAGAAGGAGGGTACCAAAAAACCAACCCATACACAAACACGTAGTTAGCCGAGGCAGAAAAAAGAAATATAATGCCTCAATCTAGGAACACACAGACGGAGAGGTCGGGACAAAGTCGACCTCACGATCGGAAAGAGGCTCAGCGCCAGCCTCACAAAGATCAGACAGTGGAGACCATCAATCTTGAGGATATTGCCAATGATCCGGCGGCCACAACAAAGGCCATCACTTTCTTTGCTACGAAGCACGTAAAAAAGAGGGCCGAAAAAGAGTTGGCCAAGTTAAAAACTCAAGATGATGAAGATCGACGCTCGCATACACCTGATAGCGAGCAAGTTAAGATAAAAGCTGCACGGAAGCGGGCTAATAAAAAAGCTGATGATACGTCTGATGACGAACAGCCTCAAGGGTCCAGACCATCAGCGTTTGGACGTTTGAGGCTCTCCGCCAAAGACTGAATCGGCAATAATAGGCGACAGGATCCTGGAAAGGAACATCCGATAAACATGCCCGCACATTCAGATCCTCATGATCATCCGCATGCCGAACAAAAATCAGCGGGGACAAAATTGTCTATCCATCATCGATTGGGTAGTCAAGCACGAACTTGGAAAGGGGGACTGCCCCATCACGAGCATGACCCACTGGGTCCTCATGATGGGATACAGCCCCGATCCAAGTCTGTCAGTTCCACAAAATTTGCGGAAATGCAGAAAGCCATCGAAGGCTTACAGGCCGACCTGGCCGCGACCAAAGAACACCCTCGGGCGAGCACAATACCCTGCTCGCCACTAACACCGGCGATCATGGCGGCCAAAATACAAGAGAAAGTGGCGAAGATCCGACCACCAATCCCCATGTTCGATGCTGAGTCTGACCCACATGTCCATCTCAGCAAATACTCAGACTTTATGATCGCCATGGGTGCCACAGACGCAATGCAGTGCCGATCATTCCCCATGACTTTGGGTGATCGGGCACATAGATGGTTCTCTACTTTGCCCGCTGCGTCCATCACATCTTTCGCTCAATTGGGACAACAATTCCTGTCCCATTTCTCATCCATGTGTGCTCGCCCAGCACCAAAATAAAGGTTGGTGCATTTTTCCCAACTAAGAGGTGAATCAGATCGAGCTTACATAGAAAGATTTGATAAATGTTTGTATGATGGGGCCCCAGTTGAAGAGGATGCCAAGATCCTCGCGGTGGTCTGAGGCCTGACCCTGAATACTTACATGTGGAAAGCCATGCATCAAGACTAGCCGAACACATATTCAGAATTCCGAGAGCGAGCAGCCAAGATCATAGCCATGCAGGATCTGCTCGCCCAATCACGATTGGGTCGGGAAACAACAACTAAGAAAGTTTTTGGGAAGAAAGTGATGAATGAGGGGGGGTACAAACCCCCAGGCTCTTTCAAACCATTCGAAGAAAGAGCAGAAGCAAACGCCCTACGAAGTCTTCTGGGCATTTCAGCAGAAACAATTTTTAACCAAATCAAAGATCGGGACATGTTAGATAGACCTCGAAGAATCATAATGGACAAGCATCGGCTTAATGCTTCCAAATATTATAATTATCACGAGTACATCGGGCACAATATAGAAGATTGTCGCGATTTACTTCGTCAACTTTGGAAGCTATACGAAGATAATCGTCTTACTCAGTTCCTAAAAAAGCCGGCGAGCAGAGGCTCCAGAAACAGAAAAAACTGAAGATCGTAGGGGTAAGCGAATAGCCGAACAAACATCTGACAGTGATCCTGAAGAATCCCGTAAGAGGTCTGAATTACCCAAAAGAGGGCCTCCTACTGTGGGTAGAGGTCGAGAAAGTCAAGTGATCTGCATGATACGTCCTGAATATGGTCCAGTGGGTGGATGTTATCAGGCACCAACATTATCGAACAGACGAAAAAAGATGGAGATGCGTGCCATGCAAAGCATCCATCAGGTGAAGGTGGCGAGCACATCAGCTAGCACGCCACCCTCTCACCAAATCATGTTTTCAGAAGACGATCTCGACGGTATAATAACCCCTCACAATGACTCCTTAACCATCAGCGCTCGTCTCCTCGGGTTGAAGGTACACCGCCTCCTGGTCGATACCGGAGCATATGAGAACATTTTGTTCGTCAACACTCTGCACCAAATGGAAAAGCAAGTTCGGGACTTGAGCAGTTATATTGAACCATGTGATCACACCATTATGGGTTTTGGGGAATCAGTAACCCGACCCTATGGTATGATTAGGTTAGGAGTCGAGTTAGAATCAACTCTAAATCCGGAGATCCGACGAACTAGAATGCTAGATTTTGTAATCGCCGATGTTCGCCTACTTATAACGGTTTCCTAGGTCGCCCGCTTATTCAGGAATTTAAAGCGGCCTGTTCTACTTATTATTACTGTGTCAAATTTCCAACACAAGATGGAACGGGTAGCGTAAAAGGAGATCAGAAAAAAGCTCGAGATTGTTTGCTATCATGTGCACCAGAAAAGCAAAATATCGTTAACATGATGGAGCAAACATGGGAGATCGGAGAGTCAAGCCAACATGCGAACATATTGCCAAGAATGCTTGTACCTCCTTTGACGAGCACACCTCCATGCGCGAACACAGAAAGCGCGAACACAGAATCCGGGATGGTAACTCATGTCCCAGATCTCCCAGATCTAATGAGTATTGATCCGCCAAACGAGCTACCGGACCTAGAACCTCGCGTAGGTTATGAACCTGTGGAGGTAGATGACGAACACCTGGGGTCGATCGAGGATCCTCGGTGGAAACAAAAAAGAAAGCGAGCAACACCTGTCGAACAACTGGAGTCTATCAATATCGACCCGAACAGACCTGAGTTAGAAGTGTTCATTGGTTCGGAACTACCTGAACCAATTCGAACAGAAATGATTGCTTATCTTCAAGCACACTTGGATGTGTTCGCCTGGTCGCACGAGGACATGGTTGGCATTGATCCAAAACATGCATGCCACACCCTCAACCTTGATCCAACACAAACTCCAATAATCCAGAAGCGCAGAAAGTTCAGTCCGGAGAAATATGCGACCATGAATAGTGAAATCAAAAAGTTGCTCGACAATAAACTGATTCGAGAAGTAAAATGCCCAAGATGGCTTGCGAACCCTGTGCTCGTCCGCAAGTCTAATGGAACTTGGAGACTATGTATTGATTTCACTGATTTAAACAAGGCATGCCCGAAAGTAATTTTCCGATGCCGCATATCGATTATTTGGTCGATAATACAGCAGGCCATGAGCTCATGACCTTCATGGATGCTTTTGCTGGCTATCACCAAATACCCATGCATCAGGACGATCAAAAGAATACGGCATTCTGCAGTGAAAAGAATATGTATTGTTGGCAACGCATGCCATTCGGATTAAAGAATGTCGGGGCAACATATCAACATTTGGTGAACAAAATATTCGACGAACACATCGGCCGAACAGTTGAGGTGTATATTGACAATATTGTGGTAAAGAGCGAACACAAGGAAGACCACATCACCCACCTCGCACAAACGTTTGATATTCTCAGGGAGTACAACATGAAGTTAAATCCGAAGAAATGCAGCTTTGGGGTTCACTCGGGAAAATTCCTCGGACATATGGTCAGTCAAAGGGGAATTGAAGCGAACCCATCAAAGATTCAAGCCATGCTCGACATGCAGGCCCCCAGGAGTATGAAAGAGGTCCAAAAATTAACCGGATGTTTGGCATCCATAAGCCGGTTTATATCACGAACTGGGGACAAATGCAAACCTTTCTTTGATGCATTAAAGAAAGGGAAATTCCAGTGGACCGAGCATTGCCAAAATGCATTTGAATCATTGAAGCAGTACCTTGCAGATACTCAGACACTGTCTAAGCCTGTCCCAGGCGAACAACTCTATCTGTATCTTGCTGCATCCGAGCATGCAATTAGCGTCGTGCTTGTTCGGGCAGAGGGGACGACCCACTTGCCTGTTTACTATGTAAGCCAAGTACTCAAAGAAGCCGAGCTCTGGTACCCTCCACTGGAAAAATTAGCATATGCTCTCGTTAAGAGTGTTCGAAAATTGCGACCATACTTTTTCGATCACTCAGTCGAGGTACTGACCACATTCCCATTGCTCCAAGTCCTCCACCGACCAGACACTGCGGGCAGATTACTCAAGTGGGTGGTGGAGTTAGGCCAATTTAGCATTACGTTCGCCTCGCGAACAGCAATGAAGGGCCAGGCTATGGCCAATTTTATGGTCGAGTTGACATATCCACAAATGCCCGAAAAAGCTGTCGACCAACCATGGCATATGTATGTTGATGGCTCATCAACAAGTTCAAGAGCCGGAGCAGGCGTAGTTCTTATCAGCCCAACTAGACAAACATTCACAACAGCCATCCGTTTTGATTTCCCAGCTACAAATAATGAAGCCGAGTACGAGGCTTTGATCGCTGGACTACAGATGGCTATGACAATGGGAATTCAAAGGCTGATGATTTACAGCGATTCTCAGATAATCGTGTACCAAGTAACAGGCGAGTACGAGGCCCGAGGCGAACAGATGACACAATATCAACAACTAGCAAAGGAGTTGCTTGAGCAATTCAAACAAGTTTTCATAGAACAATTACCACGATTGGGTAATTCGTTCGCTGATGCCTTGGCACGCCTGGCAACAGCAGAAGGAGTGACGAACACGACGGACATTGTGGTCATCACAACTTGTTCGCCATCAATTCCCAGAGTTATGGTCACTCAAGTAACAGGCGAGCAAGAAACCTGGATGACTCCAATTTTGAATTATTTACAAAAGGGACTTCTCCCTGAGAATAATGTTGGGGAATGAGTTGCACAGATCTATTCGGGGTGAATATTTAAATACAAATTTAATTCTTTAATTATTACTAGCATGAATTAATCCTATATTGATTCAAATAATAATTGCAACAGCATATCATGCATATAAAAAGCCACGTAAAACCTACGCATGCGGAATCTACGGGTTTACGTGAACGTACCTCTCGGGATGGCAGTGACTTCGGTCGGACGGACTAACCAAAAGGACTTCCCAAGTATTCCCTTAGCCCTTGCTCAACTATCCGGTGGAAGGACACTCGTCGAACAATTAACAAAAGGAAAAAATAAACTTTGTTGCACCACTTTTGTGGATTTGCTAATATTTCCAGCACATGGAATTGTACTTGGGAATGAACTAATCATCCCCTATTTATAAGAGGGAGGGTGGACGAAAACTTTGTAATATTCCAATGTGGGATAAGACTTTTCTTGGTTACCAAGAAATCTTGAATATATCCCATATATTCTCTTTCCCATAATTAAAATATTCCACAAAATTCCACCTCCTCTATTTTATGGAATTTTCGAAAAATATAGTGTGCAAGAATCCAAGATTTGGATCTTCTTGAATTTATGAGATATTCTTGTATTTCAAGAAATACATATCTTCCATAATATCTTTTCAAGAAAATCAAGAAAATCTTTCTTGCCCTCTATTTTCCAAAATTTCAAAAATCTCACTATGAATAACCAAGTGGGAGATTTCTTGAATTTAATGAGATAATCTTGTATTCCAAGAATACATATCTTCATTCCATAACAAAATTCAAAGAAAATCTTTCTCCTCTTTTTATCCATAATTTTCAAAAATAAGAGGAAATATAAAGCAACAATATTTATTTTATTTTAATCACCTTTTTATTATTGGACTATATGTTGGGCTACTTTCGGGGGGGCCTTTAGGAGAATTAAGATTGGACCTTCTAATGGATCTTGAATATCTAATATTGAGCCACAATATAATTCAAGCCCATAAATATTAATTAATCCCACTACATAATTAATATTGCACTATCCATCTTAACCCATATTACAGTCAATATGGCTCCCGGTCATTATTTCCCGTGTTTAAGATTATCTAGCCCATTAATTAATTCAAGCCACCAAATAGCTTTCCGTTAATTAATATCTTTTGTCCTTGGTCGAGGAACGGTTCAACATTATTATCCATACCGAAACTAATTCCACTTGCAAGATTTGGTATGATAAAACTTATGAACCTCCCAAGGGGGCAAATCAAGCAAGCGTACTTGCACACGATTCTTCATATTAAATCTTAGCAATCACATGTGACCAATAATATTGCCCAAGATAAAAAGTATTGAATCTCTCTCGATTCGCTACCCATGATAAGTCAAAGCAATAGTTACCAATCCCACGTGATCCTATTTAAGGGGACGAAGGTTAAGAAACAACGAACCACCGAGGTCTAATTCTTCCTTGTTCGGGCCTCAAGAATTTATCCTCCTCAGAGGTCCTTTTCAAATAAGATCACCATGCACTAGTGTAATCTCTTGGTCAAGACAAACCAATCTGAGCCTTACACCTCAACCTTTCGCGATGGTTGTTCATTTCCATCTAGGTCGTGAATGGCGTACTTTTAGTTACAAGGGACTGTTAATTTAATCTTCTGTGATCTGGTATCACTAAATTAACTATAGTGTAACACGTCGTTAAATTATTGAACAGTTGATGCAATAAATATATATAACATTCAATCATATTTAAAGCATCGATAAATAATTTATTTCAAAAATAAGTCTAAAAATTGGTTTTATTTATACAAAGTAAAAGCATACTTTTCAGTATAATCCCAAAAAATAAGGCACAAGCTACTCGCCTCAGATTACAATCTGCTCGTTATACAATCTTAGACGAGCATTTATACAAAATAAGTTTCTCATTTCCACTATTTAAGTGTATTACTCCTTAAGAGGGTCATGTAATTCTGGAGCAAATCCATGATGGAGTATGCGGAAACCATACAGGTGGGCTCGTCCTGGCACATAAAATAATCAGACAAGGTTATTACTGGCCGACCCTCAAAAAAGATTCGCTCGCGTATGCTCGCGCGTGCCACAAGTGTCAGGTACATGCCCCACTTATTCATAGCCCACCTGAAGAACTAGTGTCAGTTTATAGCTCATGGCCATTTGCTAAATGGGGAATCGATTTGATCGGCCCATTTCCTACTGGCACGTCGGGAGTAAAATATGATGTGGTTGTCGTTGATTACTATACTAAATGGGCGGAAGCCGAAGCCATTGTCAAAATCACCGAACAAAGAATGTGGAACTTTGTTTGGAAAAATATCATTTGTCGTTTTGGGCTTCCCCAATCATTAGTAACGGATAACGACAAACAGTTCGATGGGAGTGAATTCCGATAACATTGTGCTCGCTGGGGCATAAAAAGCATTATTCAACTCCATATTATCCCCAGTCAAACGGACAAGTTGAGGCTGTTAATAAAATTATCAAGCATACCCTCAAGGCCAGACTTGATAATTCCAAGGGGGGGAGGATGGGCTGAAGAGTTGCCCTAAATATTATGGGCCTATCGAACAACTTTCAGAACATCAACTGCGGAAACCCCGTTTGCCCTGGCATTTGGTGCGGAAGCTGTTATACCCGCAGAAATCAAGATTCTGAGTCATCGGACAATGACTTTTGGAGAGCACATCAATGACCAGGTGCTCGCCCTGAGTGCAGACCTTTTAGAAGAAAGAAGGACGGAGGCTGATTTCAAGAATGCCATGTACAAAAAGAGATCAAAAAAGTTCTATAACTCCAAAGTCCGAACAGACAGGTTCAATGTGGGCGAGCTGGTTTTAAGACGAGCAACGGGGGTATCAGCTGGTGTGTTAGGCCGAGCATGGGAAGGTCCATTCAGAGTTACAGAACGTTTGTTAAATGGGGCATATGATTTGGAAGACCTGAATGGAGTCCCATTGTCCTACTCGTGGAATGCGTCAAATTTGAAAAAATATTATCAGTAATGACGAGCACGATTATTTGGCTGAATTGAGCACAACTGGCCGAACATATCTAGCTATTCAGCTGAAATGAGCATAACTGGCCGAACATAATCAGCCACACAGCTGAAATGAGCACAACTGGCCGAGCATAATCAGCCTTCTTCAAATGTAAAGGTTGTAATAGAATACAACGTGTTGCAAAAAATATTTTTGTTTGTTAAGATTTTCTAGTTGAAGCCTATTAGAGGTCGCACCTAAGCCGGACGGCCCGAACAAAGACGAACGAGCCGAAGTCTATGTTCACCTGACGAACGAGTTCGTACTCTGATTCCCGCAGCAAAAAGCGAGTAATGGGTACGCAGTCGCAAAAGATGACTCGTACTTACAGATACCCGTAGCAAAAGCGGGTGATGAGTGCGGGGTCGCAGCTAAATAAGATGGCCCTAGTACGAAGTGATCGCACCTAAATAAGACGATCGCGAACCAAGAAAGGGGGGTTGCATAAAGTTAACCCATCTGGTCGCACCTAAATAAGACGATCAACCGATTGCATCACAATAAGACAATCAAAAATGAAAGAAGTCAGGAGCGGGCATAGGTAAACACAATGTTCGAATTCATTCAGAAGAAAAGAGGCATAAACTAGAAAGCAACAAAGCAAACATCAAGCAACACAAGTATCAGTCATTCATCAGCAACAACATTCATCCTCAACGATCAGGTTAGAGGAAACTGTTCAATATGCATATTCAACCATTCAATTTCAAAGTTGTTCGAACAAAAGAAGAAGAAGACAAAAGAAATTATACAAGTTCAAAAAGAGATTGTTCGAACAAAAGAGAAGAAGACAAATTACACAACAATTGTTCAGCAGAGCAAAAAATTACACTAAGGGATAAATTCGTTGTTGGGGGTGGGCGGAAGCGAAATATCGAACAAATCCTGCCCCATCTGCTCGGCCCCCTCAGCAACGGCTCCTCCAGCATGGTCAGGCCCAGTCTGCTCGCCAGGAAGTACACTTTGCTCGATCACAGGAGGTCCCCTTTGTTCGTCTCGTACCTGATCGAACCCGGGCTCGGCTCGGAGAGTTTGGTCAGCAACATCAGCAATATTCACATCCGAGCCATCTTCCTCATCCAAGATAGGATCATCAATCTCGATCCCTTCAGGAAGATTGGAGAAATCACACAGATCGTTCAAGTCAGACATCGGAAGGTTGCGATCTGGGGGGTTGTCGACCAGGTACTGCTGAAAACTGGATATAAGCGGGGCAATTTGTTCGCCAGTGAGCGTGTGGCGAGCAAACCGGATGGCATCGGCAAAAGCACATATGTAAGAGAAGTTCGACATAGAATCAACATACTCCTCATTGTGCAACCTGGAATTTTTGAGACCCAAACGAGTGTTGGTCTCTTCAGCAATGATGAGTTGTTGGCCGAGCGAATTCTTCTCACATTCCATGACCTCGACATCAGTTCGGAGTTTACGAAGCTCCACATTCATCTCATTCTGAACTCTCCGTATGCCGACCACCTCCTCCTGAGCAAGGTTTAGCTCCTCCCTTGCCTGGCGAGCAACTTCCTGAGCCTGGCGAGCAACTTCCTGAGCCTAGCGAGATCCTCTTGAGCCTTACGAGCATCTGCTTGAGCCGAGGATATCTGTCCTTGAGCCAACCTCAATTCATCCTGAGTTTTGCTCAGCTCGTGCACCTTCTCTTCAAAACTTCTGATCAGAGCCAAGTAGTTGGCATGAAGATTAGCGGACTCAGCATAAACTTTCTCAAGGATGACCAAAGATTGGCCCTGGTGTACCAGGCCAAGTCGCATGTTTTCCAAAGGTGTTGGACCCGTGGTGGCCTCTTCCAGCTCAGTAGTCCATGCTCGAATGGGGGTCTCGCACGCCTTCTGAACATGCTCGGGAATGCCAGAAACCTTGCGAACACTTGGCGAGCAGTAGTAATTTTTCAATTCGGGCATCAAGGGCGCCAATCTGCTCAACCTGCAGGTACAACCGAGTAAACAAACATGACAGAGCGAACAAAATTAATGAAAAAGGAAATGCTCCATTAAAGTGAACAAAACATACCTGTTCGCCCGAGCCGGATCCCATCCCAAAAATGACTTATCCTCGGGGGACCAGAACTCAGGGTTCAAAGGGGTCCAAGTTCGGGGTCCAGCAGGAGGTGGAGAAGATGTGCCAACCTCAATTTCAACTATCTGCGCGACCGGACCGACCACGGAGGCGGCCATTCTGATCTCTTCGGCAGTAGGGGTCTGGGTCTCCCTAACAGCATCGATGCTCGTCTGAGCCTGGTCGCTTGCCCCCTGCTCGTTGGTTTCCATCCTTGGTCTTTTTGGCGACAGAGCCTATTCACTCGCCCCCTGCTCGGCCGAACGAGTTGTCCTCTTTGGTCGGCTCAACTCCCCAGGGCCAGACGCAGATGCTTGGCTCACCCTTTCACTTCCGCTTCCTCGATTTGTTCACGAGCCTCCCGCCGGGCTTTGAATTCGAAAGCAAGCTCCCCGAGGTCTTTTTTCTTCGAGCCATTTCAGTATGCTCGGATGTATTCACGGCAACAGTAACAACAGGGAAAGCTATAGATAAAACAGTTCATTATACAAGAAAGAGAAACAGCGAGCAAAAGGTACAAAATATATGCAAATGCAAAAAAGGCAATCCTTACCAGCGGGATTAACAACTACAAGATGGTGAGGGGGCACGTCACAAGCCTCCTTTTCTTCCTCCTCGATCGGGCGGCGGTATTCAAAGTCTTCACAGATCGTTCTGAGCGAGACTCGAGATCGATTTGCCAGACGCTGCTAAAATAGCCGTCGTTGGTCTCTTTGTCCGTCGCAGCTGGAATCCCTGAAATGGAGAATAAGTTAAAATCAGTTCAAGCTAAAGAACAAAAGACACAAAAATACTTACTGTGATAAACCCCAAAATCAGTGGGGATGTCCAAACGAGCATCTGGTTCGCTTCCAGAAGTCGGGCTTTTCCAATCGCCCCCAACGAACCAGAATTTCTCCTTCCAATCACTGATTTTGTTCGGCACATCCTCAATGATCTTGCACTTAGCATTTGCCTGCATGAACAGCCATCCATGTTCGCCCTTTGGACGGGTCAAATGCACTAGTCGAGCAAGTTCAGCTGCTGTGGGATAATATATGGGCTTCATTTTGCCGAACAAAGTCAAGAAGCTCATAATCATATGCCACCCGTTCGGCTTCAGCTGCGTAATGGTAATGTTCCATTCAACGAGCAAAGAGTGATAGCCGGATGGAGTGGAAACCTAAGGCCCACTTCCATCGTATCCAAATTTACAGCAACACAACCCTCAGGGGGCTGGTCTGCTCGTTCATCAGGACCAGGTGCCCAGAAAAAGACATCTTTGGGGGTTTCATAATTTCTATACAGCTGAGCGAGCATATCAACATCAATTAT
This sequence comes from Stenogyne calaminthoides, assembly GCA_037126765.1. Taxonomy (NCBI): domain Eukaryota; kingdom Viridiplantae; phylum Streptophyta; class Magnoliopsida; order Lamiales; family Lamiaceae; genus Stenogyne; species Stenogyne calaminthoides. The sequence continues at coordinate 2,434,496 of JBBCBC010000007.1, forward strand.
GCTCGCAATTTTACTCGCCAGGTACTCATTCTCAACCCTAGTCCTACGAGGTTATTCGGGCCAATCAAAATCATAACGAGCATTATACTCGTTATATGTTGGGCTATGAGGGACACCAACAGGGATATCGAGTTCAGTATTCTGCTCGCCGCCTAACCCTCTATTCGACTCATCGATATTCACAGCCATCAAGAATTCCTCCCTCACATTATCATCATTCCTATTCACATCAAGAATATCTACAACCCTCGACCTAATTTGGGATTGGGGTAAAGAATCATCACTCAAATCATCCAAAAAATCACTACGGGCTAAGTCCATATCCAATTCGTTTAGGGCATCATCGGAATCGGAGGAAAGAACGGCAAACGGCTGCCGAACTTGCCAACGAGACCCTGAACCCGAGACATTCATCTCCGGCGCGTTAGCGTCGCTACGGGGGATTGTACAGAGAGAGGGGAAGGAAAAACTATGGTGATCCGATTCTATTGAAGCAGAATAGTTTGAACGAGAAGCCATAATCGCAATGAGAAAGAGTATGCAATAAGTTACCTAAATAAAGTCCTTCGCCGGAATGATGAAGCCCTTGCCAGAATATTTAGACGCGAAAGAGATTGAAGACAGAAAGCAAGAAGAAGAAGTAAAGAAAGAAAGGGCACTGAGGCAGTAAAAATGAGGTATTTATAGATACCGGGTTTAATTTTGAAAATCCGGCACAAAATACGATACGACATTTACTACGGCCCAATCAAATAATAACAGTCGGGCCCCATGTTGAATACAAAGCGACCCGGCTGGGGGGTATTGTTGTGTTCGATATAATTATTTAGCATTAATCAAACACATAAGAGAGACACGTGTAATATTCAACTATTAAAATAATCGAGCTCGATGAACAAGTGTGCTCGCCGCTTGCCGACCAAACAAGTTTGTTCGCCAGCTCGCCACTTGTCAACCAAAGCGAACATGCTCGCCTGCTAAAGTAAGTTTTGTTCGCTAGCTCGCCGAGAAAGCATCATTTGTTCGGCGGCTCGCCGCTCGCCTAACGAGGAAGTTTGCTCGTCGTCCCACTTAACGAGCAAACAGGAATACTCGCCAGACTAACCGAGCAAAATGATCCTGAAAAGATGTTGATCTGATCAGTCAAACTGATCAGATCAGGGAAGAAGAAATCAGTTAGCCTGAGTCAAGTGACCTCAGGGTCAGTATGCTCGACACACAGACATCCTGAGGGGTCAGTATGTTCGATGCTCAGATATCCTGAGGACACAGACATACCCGATGCTCAGACAACCTGAAGGACTCAGACATCCTGAAGGCTCAGACAACCTGAGGGGTCAGTATGCTCGATGTTCAGACATCCTGAAAGCTCAGACATCCTGAGGGTTCAGACAACCTGAGGGGTCAGTATGCTCGAAGCTCAGATAACCTGAGAGCTCAGATATCCTGAGGGCTCAGACATCCTAAAGGCTCAGACATCCTGAAGGGTCAGTATGCTCGATGCTCAGACATCCTGAAGAACTCAGACATGCTCGATAATATTCCGACATAAAATTGATATGGTTTAATGGGGCGAACAAAGCATTCAGTCGAGCAAAAGATTGATTTGGACGACCAAAAGAGTGCCTTATAGACAAACAAGTGCAAAGATCAATCTGGAAGACGAAGTTGGAAACGTGGCAGCATTACATGACTTCTTGCATGGCCCGAAGTCTCCAGTTCATGCTTGCCAAACCAGCTCATGCTTGTCGAAGTACTATAAATGGAAGAAAAAACAACAAGAGACGGGTTACAAAAAATTTCCGAGAGAGAGACAGGTTCACGAAAAAGGTTCAGAAATTTCCCAGAGGGGTGAGGTTCAGAAAAATTCGAGAGTTCATCCATACACATAAAAAACCCTAGCACTCATGTACTAACTCTCCAAATCATCTTCATCCATAGCGATTCATCTTCATGAGATGTATCATATATTGTACGTGTAAAACTCGCAATACTACATCCCTGGCTTGGAACGCCCCCAGAGTAGTCATTTCCTGACGAACTGGGTCAACAAATTCCTCTTATTTACAGTTTATTTTACACGTACATGTTTTTGTTTGTGAGTTGTCACCGAATTAGCCACATAATAATCTCCATATAAAACGACTCGCAACATCTTCCAAAGTTAAAAATGTCGTGCTCAAATTATGATCCGTCTCATTATAAGACCGTCCTATGCAAATGTGCCTCTTGCCGAAATAGCATCTCTCTTTTCATTATAATGAGATTTGTACACATTGTACATGATATGATTAATAAAGAAAATTAATTCAATATATATTTATCTTTTGGGGCCATACTAGCTATATTCTTGTCACAGTCATCGTGATAAGTTTCTTTAGTATTTATTGCGTTTCAAGCATTAGTAAATAGATTAGCTGCCTAACTGCCTCCAATTACATCAGTAATTATATTCCAATCCCATCTGACAGATCAGCTCATGTGAGATTATATATTTTAAACTGTATCAAATTTAGCAACATTGTCAATATGTCCGAGTGGTTAAGGAGACAGACTCGAAATCTGTTGGGCTTTGCCTGCTCAGGTTCGAATCCTGCTGTTGACGAATTTTGTTTTTGGACTGTGAAAAGTAATTATTAATATTATCTTTATGACACATCAACTTTGATGTTTTTGGACAGTGGAAAGTAATTATTAATATTATCTTTATGACACATATATATCAACTCACTACTACGCATTTAAGCTTGCACAGCTGCACTTGGACAACTCTTTTTTCAAACAGCTCTCCAAACTATAGCTTAGAGAGCGGTTTTATTAAAAAAAAAATAGACAGCGGTTCATAACCGCTGTCCAAGAAGAAAACTTAGACAGCGGTTATGAACCGCTGTGCAAGTGCATTTGGAGTGCGGTTTCTAACAGCTGTGCAAGCAGGCTAGCTTAATTGCATGACATATGTACATGTACAGTACACTGCTGCATGCGCTACCTTTTTTTTTTTTTTTTTTCTTCGTATACTCATGCATGTATTATAGGCAGGGATGGATTGAAAACTCTATTTAATTTGAGTGGATGTCAATTGCTTAATTATTCATACTGCAACTCCTAATTATCTAAGCTTTATTATTATTAAAATGGTCAACATCATCTGGGAAAGAGATATTTTTACCTAGAGTAATTCGATCATGAAATGATTATATACTATTGAAACTCTTACTACACAAACATAAAAATATGATAAACATAATTAGTTCATTTCAAAGAATACTAAGAAGGATACATTAGTTTATTTTTACTTAATATTGAATAAATCAATTATTGTTGTATTCAATTACTAAAAAAATAAATTAATATTATAGTTAATTTTAAAAATCTCAATTAATTAAAAAATAATATGCTATGAATTAAACTACCACACATAAATTGAAAAGTATTACTTGTTTAAAGAAAAATATTACTTATTTAGATAAAAAAAAGTATTAGTTGTTGCAAGTTTAAAAGAAAGGTAAAACTTAAAAAAAAAACAAGTAAAAAATATAATTTTAATATAATTTAATTTAATTTAAATTTATATAAAAAAAATTATTATATAAAAATGTGATTGAATTAATAAATAAGATAATTGAAATAAAGAATTTTAAAAAAATTGTAAGAAAAAACGATTTTTAGGACATATAGAATTAATTTCATTAAATAAACGCAAGAAAGCAAGTGCCCGAGCGGAATTAATCCCCGCTCAGGCGCCCAAGGTCCTGTGTTCGGTCCCCCATGAGAGCGAATAATTGCCTCAATTAATTAGGAGGCTTGATGGCTTATATATGAGATGCTTGGTGGGTCCGTGTTTAAAAACTGAATTTTTAGTTTGGACAGCGGTTTTTAACCGCTGTCTAAGTGGATATTTTGGACAGCGGTTTACAACTGCTGTCTAAGTGGATATTTTGGACAGCGGTTTACAACTGCTGTCTAAGTGGTTACTTTGGACAGCGGTTCACAACCGCTGTCTAAGTGTCAATTTCACTTAGACAGCTGTTATTTGGACAACCCTTATAACAGCTGTCCAAGCTCAAATGTGTATTAGTGACTGATACATGGAAAATATTACAATGCACCAAATTACAGAACTGTGAAGTCTGAAACAATCAACAACCATGAGTCAGTTTCATGTATGAGACGGGGTACAACCTAGCACAAATCAACACCCACCCTTTGCAAAGTGTTCAAGCGTCAATGCCCAAATTATGCTCCGTCTCACGCAAGTGTGCCTCAGCATATGGAGATTATTTTATATGAAATCATATTCTTATGTGAGACCATCCCATGAACCACATTCTATGGAAGGAACTCCGGTATCAAGTATTGGTGGAATGCTCTGCTCATGCTTAAAGAAATTCTCTCGGATCAACAACAATTTTCACCCCGACAAGTCGATCAAAGTTATCTTTAAAATATCTCTTTACCCAAGCGCTTGTTTGTGCGTAACTCGCCTTCCCTTGGTTGTTATTCACTCCAATGTCGAGATCTCTGAAGTTGATGTACGTGGCTCTTGGGGATTCGGAAACATAAGGAGTCATGTAATTATAAACCCTCCTAACCCAGTCGGTGTACCTCTCCGAATTTTGAGGCTCGTCTTCTTGCCAAATCGCAAAACTAGCGATCTTGTACAAGTTACCAGCTCTGTGAGGAAATGGAATGGTGGATTCAGAAATTTCATTCATTCTTCCTCCGTATGGGACGAAGTAGAGCCGAGCGATTCGCCCTTCCGTTCGTTATATAATCTCCAGATTCCTTCAAACCCGACTCGAATGGGTTTTTGAACATAGTCTGTTTTTCCTTTAAAATAATATTCCATAGGTTGAGTTCTTTTCAACAAAGGTTCGGGTGATTCTATGGGGTATTTGGCAAAAAATAGGACGGATTGGATCCAGCTCATTTCCGTGCAGTCTTCTCTTACCAATCCCAACTCAGGGAACTCTTCTTGCATCAACGGAAGTAATGTTGGATACCGAGCAGCACTCAGAGTGTGATGTAATTACTTTTTATTAGAGAAAAAGAGTAATTACAATTTGACACTATAATTTACAAGACCCAAAAGCTAGACTCTATTTTATATATGGAACACTCTAACTCACTCTTTATTTGGAGACACACCTCACACCACTCTTGCTTTTTGACACTATGTCACACACTCACTCTCTTTGTCACACATACTCTCACTTGCTCACACACTTTCACTATGGGGGCATCTAATATTTATAGGACATAATGTCGGTTGAATGAATCGACATACCTACTCAAATGTGTATACTAGATAATTCTAGTTCTACACTAGCCTACAATATTTGACTTTGCTAATTACTAAGTTGAAGTAGTAGAATGGTCTAGTTTCTACTTATTCTTCCATATTTGACTTATCTAGAAGAATCCATAATGTTCTTTAATTTGCCAACTAGCAAGTTAGTAATCTTGCTTTTTCTTGTCCATTCTAGAAGGCTCCAAATAAGGAGGTGTTGATGTTCTCAATACTCCCCCTCAACACCGACTTTCTTTCTCGATCTCATGCTTAGTTGTTCTCTTAATTTCCGAAACCTCGTTGTGTTGAGCCCCTTAGTGAATATATCTGTAGTTTGGTCTTCACTCTTAATTTGAAGCATCTGCAATTCTTCTTGCAGTACTTTTTCCCTCAGAAAATGGTAATGAACCTCCACATGCTTCGTCCGAGCATGAAAAATTGGATTTTCTGCTAAACGAATTGCAGATTGATTATCACAGTAAAGTTGTACCTTGTAGTCTGTAAACTGATGTAGATCCTCCATCAACTGCATGATCCATCCTCTTGAGTCTCTTGAGCTGCCGTCGCCGCCGCTTCTATACTTTCGGCTTCATGAGTTGATAAGGATACGGTTGGTTGTCTTTTGCTGCACCAAGATACAACTCCCGATCCAAGCTTGAATACAAATCCCGTCGTTGATCTACGAGTATCATGGTCTCCCGCATAATCAGCATCGCAGTATCCAACTATCTTAATTTCATCACCTTTCTTATAAAAGAGACCATAGTCAACGGTATCTTTGACGTACCTCAATATTCGGCGTACTGCTTCCAAATGAGGCTTTTAGGTTGTTGCATATATCGACTTGCCATGCCCACTGCATACGAGATGTCTGGTCGAGTCAGTGTTAGGTAGATCAGACTTCCAACCAATTGTCGATACATTGCCCCATCTTGTAGATCCTTGCCTTCGTGAGCACATAGATTGACATTAACTTCCATGGGTGTCGAAATAGGCTTGCACTCGAGCATTCCAAACGTTTGTAGCAAGTCCTTCGCGTACTTATGTTGGCAGAGAAATAATCCTTCTTTGGTTCTGTCAACTTCTAATCCCAAGAAATGCTTCAATTCTCCAAGCTCTTTCATTTGAAAACGAACTGCAAGATTTGCCTTTGTTTGATGAATTTCAGGCTCGTCATCGCCAGTGATGATGAGGTCGTCCACATAAACCAGCACAATCGAGATCTTCTTTTCTTTTGTCTTAATAAATAAGCTTGAATCTGCATGTGTCATGACGTATCCACTTTCCACCAAGAACTAGGCAATTTTTCCATACCACGCCCTTGGAGCCTGTTTTAGTCCGTAAAGTGCCTTTCTCAGCTTGCAGACATAATCAGGATGAGTTTTATTCTCGAATCCTCTAGGCTGGACCATACATATTTCTCGATTTAACTCTCCATGCAGGAACGCATTCTTCACATCCATCTGCCACAATCTCCAGTCTTTACTTGCGGCAAGTGCTAATAGGACTCGTATTGTTGTAATCTTCGCAACAGGACTAAAAGTCTCATCTTAGTCTATCCCATATTGCTGAGAGAATCCTCGGGCTACTAATCGGGCCTTATATCTCTCGATAGATCCATCTGGACGAGTTTTTAATTTGTAAACCCATTTACAATAGATAGGTTTTACCTCTTTTGGCTTTGGTACCAGCTCCCAAGTCTGGTTCTTCTCCAGGGCGCTTATCTCTTCTTTCATAGCTTCCAGCCACTTAGTATTTTTAGACGCTTCTTCATACGATTCCGGTTCTCTAGGAGCATCTACAATATTTTTCCTTGTCTTATCCATGTACGATGATTCTGCTGACATCACGTAGACAGACTCTAATCGCTGGCCCTCCATTACTGGTGTTCCGGAGATCTTGACATCTTGATATACTTTAACATCACTGGGACTAAATATTACGTGGTGACCTGACGTCGTAAGTTGTGCCACAGATAGTAAGTTTTTCTTCATACCTGGTATATGATAAACATTTTGCAGTGAAACTTCCTTTGTACTGAACTGCGGCACGAATTTTGTTTTACCAACATGGGCGATTGGTAATCTTAAATTATTTGCAGTCACCACCACACCATTGCCTTTATACTCGGTCAAATTCTGCAATTTCTCTTTATCTCCGGTCATATGGTTTGAGCAGCCTGAATCGACTATCCAATCATTATTGTAGTCGATCAACTCTGGGACAGTTGCTGTTAAAGCTTTCTCTTCCTCTTCCACAACGAAAGATGCTTTGATGTCCCATTCATCATTACTCGTACATCCCGTACTTGACATGGTTGCATTACCCTCCATATTTTTCTTCTTTGACCAACAATTCTTAGCTATGTGACCCTTCTTTCCGCAATTGTAACACGTGCCATTGAATCTCCTATTCTGTTGAGATTCATCGTCTCTGTTGTTTCTTTGTTGAGCTCCCCCTGATTTAGAGCTCCTTGAACGATTAGCAGGGTCATCGTCTCTTTTGATTCTCCTGTCATTATTCTTGTTGAACCGACCTCTAGCTTTACTAATAAAGAGTGCTTCTCGTCATTCTTGGATGAGGATCCCTAAATTTGCTTAGTTAACGCCTCCTGGTCAGCTAGCAAATTTTCTAACTCAACAAGCGAGGGTTGAGTAGGCCAACCTTGTATAGCAGCAATAAAACTTCTATATTCCGACCTCAATCCATGAATGATAATTCTCCTAATTCTTGAATCAGACATGCCAGCAGAGGAATTTAATGCAGAGATTTCACGACAGAGAGACTTTACCTTGGCGAAATATTGATTTATTGTCATGACGCCTTGTGTGATTGAGAGAAGTTCATTCTCAAGAAGTTGCAGCCTCGCATCGTTCTTCTTGGAAAATAGCGTAGCAAAGGTGTTCCACGCATCCTTGGGTGTCTTCGCCTCCCTTATGTGCTCCAACATTTCCTCCTCGATGGTGGTCTTGATCTCGAACAATGTCTTTCCAGCTCTAATCTTCCATTTCTTCAGATCGGCAGCATCTCCTTCTGGTGGTATGACATCACTACCATCCACTATCTCCCATAGGTCTTGGCCTTGAAGATATGACTCCATATACAACGACCACGTGTTGTAATTTTGGTTGTTAAGCTTCTTGATTCCACCGACCACTTGAAGGTCACCCATCATCGTGGCTCAACCAAACTTGATGACGTTAAGCAAGCTTGATTTTTTTAAGACAAGCTCCGCAGTACGAAACCACACACGACACCGCAATACTAAACTGCACAAATTATGCAAGAAGCTCGACTAACGAGTCTCAAACGACACCAGAAATCGTCTTGCTCTGATACCACTTGTTGGATACAGAGCAGCACTCAGAGTGTGATGTAATTAATTTTTATTAGAGAAAAAGAATAATTACAATTGACACTATAATTTACAAGACCCAAAAGCTAGACTCTATTTTATATATGGAACACTCTAACTCACTCTTTATTTGGAGACACACCTCACACCACTCTTGCTTTTTGACACTATGTCACACACTCACTCTCTTTGTCACACATACTCTCACTTGCTCACACACTTTCACTATGGGGGCATCTAATATTTATAGGACATAATGTCGGTTGAATGAATCGACATACCTACTCAAATGTGTATACTAGATAATTCTAGTCCTACACTAGCCTACAATATTTGACTTTGCTAATTACTAAGTTGAAGTACTAGAATGGTCTAGTTTCTACTTATTCTTCCATATTTGACTTATCTAGAAGAATCCCTAATGTTCTTTAATTTGCCAACTAGCAAGTTAGTAATCTTGCATTTTCTTGTCCATTCTAGAAGGCTCCAAATAAGGAGGTGTTGATGTTCTCAAGCAATCTGTCGACCCCACCAAGAAAGAGAGAGAAAATAGAAGCACTAATTGTATTGGAATTCAACCTTCCCGCAAAGATACCTATGTACAAATGTTTGTCGATTCTAGGAGCCACGTATTGCCAGCGTTGAATAATTTGAGTTGCATTTTGCTCAGAGGTCCTGCTGATTCTGAAAACGGTCACTCTTTCTGGAACATCAACCAGTTGTAACTTCCATGCAACAATTATGCCGAAGCTGGCACCTCCACCACCTCTAATCGCCCAGAACAGATCCTCACCCATTGATTTTCTCTCGAGAATTCTGCCATTAACGTAAACTATTCTTGCATCAATTACATGATCGGCAGCCAAGCCATATTTTCTTATCATTGTGCCGTAGCCTCCTCCACTGATGTGCCCTCCCACGCCAACAAGTGGGCAATACGCGGCCGGAAACCCTAGAGTCGGGCTTTTCTCCGCGATCCTGTAATATTAAAGAGCCAAGGGTTGCACCACCTTCAACCCACGCAGTTTTCGCCTCAGCATCGACTGAAATCTCACTGAGGTTGATCAAATCAACAATCACAAATGGGACATTTGATACAGGAGAAAGTCCCTCGTAGTCATGGCCCCCACTTCGAGTTCTAATTTCCAAGTGGATTTTCTTAGAGCAGTATAGCATAGGCGGGATTTGGGATTCGTGTTTTGGGGCAGTGGTGGAGGGAGAGGGGTACATGGGGTACAATTGTACCCCCAAATGGAAATGTACCCCTCATTATATCTTGTATTAAAAAAATAAAATTATATTTTATTATGTATAATTAGGGAAAAAATACCCAAATGTATTCCTAAATTTTAAATTATACTTAAATGTATCCCCGAATCTCGAATCCTGGATCCGCCACTGTTTTGGGGTTATTATAACTTGTGGTTGAGGGGTAGAATCTGACTTGAATCTTAAATTCCACATGGGGAATCGCAGGATGGAAGAGTAAGAGGAGTTTTTTTGGGGTATAAACAATGTCGAAAATGGAAGAGTTGTGGAATTCTTGAGAAAGACAATCGAGAAAATCATCGTGTTCATCGGCAGAAGCTGCGGATGAGCATGAAAAGAGTACAAGAACAATACAAATGTTTGTTATATTGATCATTAGAGAGATGTTTACTTTTGTGTTTGGTGATTTTAAATACATATACTTAAATATGAAAGTTCTTGGCAAATCTTTGCTAATTAAGGATTTATGTGGATTAAAATTAACATCAAAAGTGAAGCTTTGGGGACAAAGAGTGGAGTGGTTGGGGACTCGGGGATGGGTTTTATTCGAATTGTAAAATTTTAAAAGATTTTAATTATTTATGATGTTGAAGTGTGTGATTTTAATTTTTAAAAAGATACTTGATTATGTAATGAGGTTCGAGAGGCAAGCTGACTGGTCTTATAAGTAAGTTGCGACACAGAGCAAATTGAGGTATAAATACTAAAATGGAGTTTGGTCTTATATGTGAGACCATCTCACACGTGACTTCCTGATGCAGCGGAATTATCTAAAAGCTCGAGTTTATAGAGAGGGTCGAGAATAATCTATTTATTTAATATCTCTCAACACTCCCCCTCACTCGTGGGCCGAATTATTGCATCTGCTCTCTGGAGAGGAGGCCCAACAGAGTGGACAATTTAAATGGGTGGAGTGCATCCACTGGAATCGAGCCCACAACCTGGACTCTGATATCATGAGAGATAAAAGCTCGAGCTTATAGAGAGGGTCTGAAATAATCTATTTATTTAATTTCCCCCGACACACTCTATACGCTGATTTTTTACGAATTCCGTAGGAAAGAGATATAGAATTGAGATAACAACATCTCCTTGTTTTACCATTCCATAATCCCACCTAAAATAATATTGATAATTAATATAATACTAATGACTCAAAGAACAAGAAATATATATCCTAAATATTACTAAATCAAATCTAATCTACTTTTAAACATAAATATCTTCTATGATCTCGTGATATCGTCCCCAAGGGCGGATGGACTTTGAGTCAAGGGGTGGCAAATACCCTGCCTCCAATTTCTTTAATCATATATTTATATATTTTCGATGTGAGATTAGGTCAGTGGAAAGTGAAAGGTGTGGGCAATCATGAAATTGTGGGTTCGCTTTCCAGTTTCCACATTTGATAGTATTTATTTTTTATTTGCTAGGGAACCTTTGACAGTATTTAATTTTTATTTGCAATTCTTTTACAATGTTAACTTTCATATTTTATTTCATACATAACTGTTTTCAATCACATATTTTACTTAAATATATCAAATAGAAAATAGAAATACACCATATAGGAAAATTTGCTAGCAATTAAGTAGAGTAGTTTTTTTATAATGTTAACTTTCATTTTTTGTATTATACATATTAATTGTTTTCAATCACATATTTTACTTGAATATATCAAATAGTACTACACCATGTGAGACAGACTCATATTGGCTCCATATAGAAAAATTCTTGCGTGAGACGGTCTAATCATGTTGGGATGGTTCACAAAAAGTCATTCTCAAATTATGTTTTGATAGCAGTTAAGTAGATTAAGAGTGCCACTAAACACACCTCAAAATCCTCTTAACACACCCCATAATTTTTAAGATAAAAATAGATATATATAAAATGACTAAGTTACCCTATGAGATACTATTTTGTCTTTTCTTTTAAGTTTTATTTATTTTGATTTTAGTCCTCTAAGTTTTTTTCACTTTGAAATTGATCATTTACTTTTTGTAAGTCTAGTTTTTTTAAATTATTATACGTGGAAAAATAATTAAAAAAATTTGAAAAAAATTTGTTTACTTTTTAATGTTTTTATTTTGTATTTAGCTTTTTTATGATTTTGAGATTTTTAATGTATTTAATGTATTTAATGTATTCCAGATGGAAAATCGAAGGACGGAATTGTAAGATGAGGTTCTCGGGGTGTAGATGTTCTGGCTGGACAGACATTCAAGAATTTCGTCGTGATTATGAGCAAAAGCTGCAGAATTGAATGAGTAGATGATGATAATTAGAAATATGAGAGTGGAAGTGCTTGGAATTTTCATGATAATTGAGATATTGATGATTTTTGTTGGGTTTTTTTTTTTTTTTTTTTTAATTTAAAGGTGGAATGTGAAAGCTTGAATGAGATGTGAGAATATCATATTGGAAATACAGTTAATTTCACTATATGTGTTTCAGTTGTATATCAAGATTCAATATTGGAGATGAAAGATTTGTTTGGAAACCTTTTTTTTTTTTTTTCCCCAAAAGTCAAGCAGATTAAAGTAGTTCAAGAAATATGGATACTGAAGATTCAAAGTCAATACTATAATCATTTTGAATCTTCTTTCCATGGTATTACATTAGATATGTGGTCACCCTGCTTTATTGTGAGTTGTAATTGGTTCTATTTAATAAAATTGAGTAAAATTCATTTGTTTTCCCGTGTGGGACCTCACGATTTCGGTCTCAATACTCACCACTTTGATCCTGTAAGAATATTTTTCATGCAGTTTTGGTCCTTATGTTATAGAATTAAGTTAAGTTCACTACTTTTTGATCTCAAACATTGTCCCGGGATCAAAAAAAGCTGCAGATGACTTTAATGAAAAACGTAATGAAAGAAAACCAAAATTGCATGGAAAAATATTTTTGGGATCACAAGGTGGGTGTTGAGACCAAAATCGTGAGGTCTCAGACTCCTGCAAAAAAAATGAATTTAACTCTAATAAAAATATGCTGATATTATTACAGCTTCAATATTGAAAGGCTTTGGTCGAATTCTTATAACGGGGAGGAGGTAATTTATAAAACCAAGATTTGGGTCTCGATATGAATATCCACCTATATAAATTTATTATTATATATCATAAATGTAAAATTCAATGAAATAATTAGTTTATATTGCTATCAAATGTTAAGGAATGCTATTTTGCAAATAATATTAGTTGCTGAAATCCAGCAATGAGTCATGGGGTTTAAAAACAGAAAAAAGTTGACTATAATGGTACATGCAACGATTTGCACTCTACGGCCTTTTATTCTTCAAAGAATAAAAAAATTAGGAAAACCTAGCATAAATATTTTCTAAACGACTGGAGATTCTAGATGATTTATATGTTGACTAGCCTATGATTCATATATTTACCTTGACTATTCGCCTACGTAGATGTTTAAATTCTATATGATCTGAATATTAAGAGTTGACTGTAAATGCATCGAAAAGTCATTCTCAAATTATGTTTTGATAACAGTTAAGTAGATTAAGAGTGTCACTAAACATACCTCAAAATCCTCTTAACACACCCCATAATTTTTAAGATAAAAATAGATATATATAAAATGACTAAGTTACCCTATGAGATACTATTTTGTCTTTTCTTTTAAGTTTTATTTATTTTGATTTTAGTCCTCGAAGTTTTTTTCACTTTGAAATTGATCATTTACTTTTTGTAAGTCTAGTTTTTTAAAATTATTATACGTGGAAAAATAATTAAAAAAATTTGAAAAAAATAAATTAAAATATAAAAATAATAAAAAAATAACTATATCTTTAAAAAGAATTAAATAAAAAAAATCAAATAAGCAAAAATTGTAAAAAAAGATCTGAAAAAAATTAAATTAAATTTAAAATATTATTAAATCTTCAAAATAAGTAAATTAATAAAAAATCAAATAGTAATTAAAACTAAATAAAATATTCAAATAAAATAAATCTTCAAAATTAATTTAATTAAATTGTTTTTTTTTTCAGATTTTATTTAGTTTTACTGATTTTTTTAATCTTGATTATTTTTTAGATTTATTTTTTAAAAAATATTTTACATATTTCATTTAATTTTTTCTGTTTTTTAAATTTAAATATTTTTAATAAATTTGTTTACTTTTTAAAGTTTTTATTTTGTATTTAGCTTTTTTATGATTTTGAGATTTTTTTTTCTAATTAATTTTTTTAATTTATTTATGTTTGAAATAATTTAGTTGAATTTTTTGTAATATATTTCTGATTTTATATAAAATTTTAAGAATGTTTTCATAAAAAATTAATGAATACAAAAGAATTAAATGATTTTTTTATGAGAGAAATGTTCATGAGAAAAGGAGAGATAGGAAAGTGTTATTTTTGTATTTTGATTGAGGAATGATATAATAGGGAAAAAATTGGGTGTATTTAGTAATACATGTTAATTTTTAAATTTTATTGGGGTGTACTTAACAAATGGGGTGTGTTTAGTGGCACTCGTAGATTAATTTTTCTTACAATGTTAACTTTTATATTTTGTTTCATACATTTTTCAATCACATGTTTTACTTAAATATAAATAGAACTACAACATATAGGAAAAAATTTGCGTGAGTCGACGGTCTAACGGAGCAATGGTTCCCATTATTCCCACATTATGTTATGTCTCACCGTGGGGCCGTCTCAAACAAGACCTACTCTATATGATAATAATTAATTTCTTATTATTAAATTTTGTATTAATTATTAATTTACTTTCATACTTAAATTTTATTTTTATATAATTTATTTTGTGTCCTCCCTGAAATTGATACCTGCATCCGTTCCTGATATGACTCATCCAACCCCGTATCATAAATCGAAAATGGCTCACCAGGCTTTGTATCACAAACCAAAAAAAATCCTCTTTTGGCTCAGTAAGAGAATCAATGTCCGACTCAATATCATAAATTGTTGTAGATGGAAGTAAGTTATGTCCGTAATTACCGATTGAGAGGCGGAAGAGAAATATTCTTAAATAAGTTTCATAAAATAGGTTTGTGGGAGTCTTAAGGGCGGGTGGATGGTGTAAGGGACCAACTATTCGAATCATTTAAGGTCCTACAATTATTTGAATAGAATAAAAAATTAGCCACCAAACATGGCTAGAAAAATAAATAAAAAACAAGAGACCAACTCATATTGTTGTTGGCTGGTGGTTATTGACTTATTTGGAATTTGCTCTTGCCCATAGAATCAGGGGCCCAGTTTCTAATTAAATATAAATATATAAGTCATTACAAACTAATCAGATTAATTTATATTTTAGACCATTAATTTAAAAATATTATCTTCTGTAGTACAATTCAAAGATTAAAGCTAAATTAGTATGCAATTCCTTCAAATAAGTTGAAATCCAGATAGTTGATTTGTCTTAGACTAGGTCTTGTATGCACCTAGGTCTTGGCGTCTTTCTCATAGTGCATTTCAGAAGCGTACAACTTGTTATGTTAAAAATTGTGACTTATTTACACAGAAAAGTGCAACTGTTAATATGAGAACATATTTGCATGCTTCTGTTTGGAATAGTTGCACGTTTCTATTTTGTATAGTTGCACGCTTCTAAAATGCCTATGAGTGCACGGTGCACCCGGGTGCACATGAGACCCACTATTATAATGTTTCCGTGATTTTACTTTCTCCTGCGAGTAATATTATAATGTTACCGTGTGATAGAATATTATACCGAGTAATACTATTCTTGCATCGAGGACATGATCTGCAGCCATGTCCTGTGGGACCAAAAATGAATTTAACTCTAATAAAATATGTTGATATTATTACAGCTTCAATATTGAAAGGCTTTGGTCGAATTCTTATAACAGGGGAGGAGGTAATTTATAAATGTGAGAATAGATATGAGATCACCGATGACTGGTGATAAGAGAATTCCACTAATATATACAAAGGGATTACAACAAGATCTCCATAATAATAGGAAATCAATTAAGAGGATAAATACAAGTGTAAAGGATAAATACAAGTGTATCCTAAATACAAGGAATATTGACTTATTCAATACTTCCCCTAATACCCCCCGTCAAGCGTTGCGTGGGATGGAGACAAACGCAAAGCTTGGAGCGTAAAAACTCAAAGGCTGGTCGTGGAAGACTCTTGGTGAATATGTCCGCTAATTGAAGATTAGTAGGGACAAACTGAGTGTGCAACCTTCCGGATGAGACAAGTTCACGAACAAAGTGGCAATCTATGTCAATGTGCTTTGCTCGTTTATGGGCAATAGGATTTTGACTGAGAAATATAGCGCTCTTGTTGTCACATAAAAGTACTGGACGATCCGGAGGAAGTTGTCGAAGCTCTTGAAGCAAGTTGCATAACCAAACGACTTCAGAAGCGGCATTGGCTAGGGCCCGGTACTCGGATTCGCAGCTCGAACGGGCAACAGTAGGTTGTTTCTTTGCACTCCAAGAAACAAGATTACCACCTAAGAAGATGGAATAGCCATAAGTGGAACGACGTGTTTCAACACATCGAGCCCAATCTGCATCAGAATATCCCACAATAGACTTTTCTGGACGATGAGTAAAGGACAAACCATAGTGAATGGTGCCTTTCACATAACGGAGAATCCTTTTGACGGCGAAGAAGTGATCATCAGTAGGAGAGCTGAGAAATTGACTAACGGAGTTGACAGCGTAAGAAAGATCCGGCCGAGTGATTGTCAAATATTGTAAGGCCCCCACTAAAGATCGATAAAGTGTTGGATCTCGAAACTGAGCACCTGTACTAACCAAAGATTCTCCAGCAATCAAAGGAGTGGCAATTGGCTTACAGTCCAACATGTCCGCACGCTTTAGAATATCATGGGCATACTTAGCTTGGCCCACAAACAAGCCATCAGATGTGTAGGAAATTTCAAGCCCCAAGAAATAATTTAATTTCCCGAGATCTTTGATGGCGAATTCGGAGTGAGTACGAGCAATGAAGCGGCGGAGCATATCCTGATCATTTCCTGTAATAATAATGTCATCGACATAAAGAAGGAGATATATAACTGACGTACCTTTTAGAAGGTAAAAAAGTGAGGAGTCAGATTGAGTCTGACGGAAGCCCAAAGACAACAGATACGAGCTGAAGCGTTGAAACCAGGCTAAAGGAGCCTGACGAAGACCGTAGAGAGCCTTCTTCAACCGACACACATGATCAGGATATCTAGGATCAACGAAGCCTGGAGGTTGGGACATGAACACAGGCTTTGTAAGCACACCATTCAAAAAAGCATTCTTCACATCCAACTGATGAAGAGGCCAGTTGTGATGAACAGATAATGCCAGAATAATCCGAACTGTTGCAGCCTTGACAACCGGACTAAATGTGTGATGAAAATCCGAGCCTGGAACCTGAGTAAACCCCTGAGCTACAAGACGAGCTTTGTGTCTCTCGATTGAACCATCCGAGCGAAACTTGGTTCGAAACACCCATTTAGACCCGACAATGTTGGCATTAGGCGGACGCGGTACTAAATCCCAAGTGTGATTTTCATTAAGTGCATCAATTTCTTCTTGCATGGCAGTGACCCAATGAGGAGATTTAGAGGCAGATTTAAAACCCTTAGGCTCAGAAGAGGCAACGAGAGCCGAAAGAAGAGCAGTGGATGCAATATCAACAGGATACCTTGGTTTAAAAATTCCTGCCCTAGCTCGAGTGATCATGGGGTGGACGGGCTGGATAGGGGGTGCCACGGGTTGCTGGTCGGCCTGTGCATTGGGCTGCACAGGTGGATCGGGTTGCACGGGAGGCTGTGGATCAGGCTGCAATGGCTGGACCGGTGCCATTGGAGCGGGCTGCATAGGCGGATTTTGTGCAGAAGCTGGCAGGTCCGTGTCAAGACAGAGGCGACACGGACTCAACGAAGGCTGAAGCAAGGGAGGCGACGAGTCACTAGCAACAGGAGACGGCGATGAACTCATATCAATAAAATTCGAAATGCTTAGCTCTTTGGACTGTGTAGGGTATGGCTCGAAAAGGGAAAGACCTGCTTAGATCAAACTGAGCATGTCGAGTAATGAATACCTTAGCGGAAACAGGATCGAAACACCGAAAACCCTTGTGTGCACTACAGTATCCCAAAAAAATGCACGGACGACTGCGAGGAGACAATTTATTTTCTGCATAATTCCGAAGATAAGGAAAAACCCTGCAACCAAATGGTTTGAAAATGGCATAATTTGGCGTACAATTAAAGAGTAATTCATAAGGCGATTTGTTTTCCAAGACGGAAGAAGGGAGCCGATTAATTACGTAAACTGCTGTAGCAAACGCATCAAACCATAAAGAGGCTGGAGCAAAAGCATGAAACAACATAGAAAGACCTGTCTCAGAAATATGTCTGTGCTTGCGTTCTGCTCGTCCATTCTGTTGTGGTGTGTAAGGGCAAGAAATACGATGATGAATGCCATGCTGATGTATAAAGTCACTAACACGTTTGTTCAGAAATTCGGTACCCCCATCTGATTGAAAAACCTTCATAGTTGTTGAGAATTGATTGCAAGCAAAACCATGAAAACATCACAGAACTCAGATTTCGTATGCATAGGATACAACCATGAAAAACGTGAAAAATCATCAACAAACACAGCATAATATCGATAGCCAGCAGAAGAAGTAACCGGGGCTGGTCCCCACAAATCACAATGCACCATATCAAGAACATTAGAAGCACGTTTATCATTTAACGGAAAAGGTAATTTCTTGCTTTTGGCCAACTGACAAGGCGAACAAACAGCAGGGTTTGGTAATAAGGAGGTAACAGATAAGTGTCCTAACTTATTAAGCAATGAAATGACAGAAAAGGAAACATGTCCTAGGCGTAAGTGCCATAATTCAAAACTAGCTCGTAAATCTTTGGAACGTAAAGCGCCACACCAAAACCGAAGCTACCCTTCTCCAGAATGTAAAGACCCTTCACACTTTTTTCCTCGAGCGATGTTGCTTTTGTCACCCGATTCGAATGGCAAAGTATTTGTCGAAAAACACAACATCAACATTATAATCCAATGTCACCATAATAATAGATAATAGGTTCTTAGTAATGTGAGGCACCACCAATACATCTAACAAATTAACAAAGAGGAGTAATCTGAAAGCGTAACCAATGTGAGATATAGAAAGAGCATTGCCATTACCAACAATGACCGAACCATTACCAGAATACGGTTCAAAAGAATCCAGTGCAGTCGGCTGAGAAGTCATATGAGCAGATGCTCCAGAGTCCACATACCAATTCGGGCCAGAGTTGGTGTCCGAGATGTTGCAAGCAGCACGAAAAGCTTGAGCAAGATTAGCCGAGGGAGCCGGAGAGCGAGAGGAAGACCCACCCACACGGCTTTGCAGATTCAAGTATTGGGGACACTTATCGAAGATAGTGCTCCCCGACAAAGCCGGGTAACGCGGATGTAGGTCCTTCGACCTCCACGCCCTCCACCATTCTGATTTCGGGTGTGCCCGGGCTGCTGCCCCCCACGATTGTATCCCTGTTGTTGGCGAGAATTACTAGTACCTCTACCATTCGAGTTTGAGGCAACAAAAAGCATTTGGAAGCGGGGAGAGGACCCTTCCATGGCTTTATTCATAAGATCAAATTGAATGGCTTGATGCAGGAGATCACGGAATGGAGGGACAGGTGTCATAGCCATCCTGGTGTCGGCAAAATTCGCAAATGGAAATCCGAGTCCACGAAGAAACCAATGGCTTTTATCACCCTCGTCAACCGGTTTTCCAATAGCAGATAACTGATCACACAAAGATTTAAAGTTCTTACCATAATCAGTGACAGAAAGAGACTCACGGCGTAGGGATAACAACTCCTCCCGAAGTTGATTCGCGTGGGCCGTGGAGGCATTGGCATACACGGATTCAAGGACAAGCCATGCTGGACGAGACGACTTGCAGTCCAAAACTTCGGCCATTGCTTCAGGTTCGAGAGTGGCAAACAGAACACCAAGTAGTTTTTGATCACGAAGAACAACCGCGGTGTATCGGGGTTTGAGCTTCGGCGCCCGGCTGCGTCGGTTATGGTTGGAGATGGCACGAGAGAAGCGCCGTTGAGAATGTCGAGCATCTCATATGTAGCGGCCATGGAGAGAAATTGGCACTTCCACATGAGATAAGTAGGTGAGGAGAGTTTAATTGGGACAAGATGGATCATGGCGGTGGCAGATGAAATGGCAGAAGCGTTTGTGGTGGACATGGTTGAGAGATACGGCGAGCAAGAACACGGCGAGGGGGGACCGGTTTTGCGCTGGAATTTTCGAAGAGATGCAGACGGGAGAGAGAGAGGGAGAGGGAGAAGAGGGACGCGGCGAAGAGCGGCGATTTCTTCAAAAACGTGGGTTTGGAACGGTTTTGGCTGATACCATGTGAGAATAGATATGAGATCACCGATGACTGGTGATAAGAGAATTCCACTAATATATACAAAGGGATTACAACAAGATCTCCATAATAATAGGAAATCAATTAAGAGGATAAATACAAGTGTAAAGGATAAATACAAGTGTATCCTAAATACAAGGAATATTGACTTATTCAATACTCCCCCTAATAATAAAACCCAGATTTGGGTCTCCATATGAGTATCCACATATATAAATTTATTATTATATATCATAAATGTAAAATTCAATGAAATAATTAGTTTATATTGCTATCAAATGTTAAGGAATGCTATTTTGCAAATAATATTAGTTGCTGAAATCCAGCAATGAGTCATGGGGTTTAAAAACAGAAAAAAGTTGACTATAATGGTACATGCAACGATTTGCACTCTACGGCCTTTTATTCTTCAAAGAATAAAAAAATTAGGAAAACCTAGCATAAATATTTTCTAAACGACTGGAGATTCTAGATGATTTATATGTTGACTAGCCTATGATTCATATATTTACCTTGACTATTCGCCTACGTAGATGTTTAAATTCTATATGATCTGAATATTAAGAGTTGACTGTAAATGCATCAAAGAGTCAATATTCCACGAAACTTGTTCATCGTATAAAACTAATGCTATTACATTCACTCAGTAATACCATTACTCTTAAAAACTATTACTACATATAATTCAATGTGTTTCTGTGCATCAAATGTTATGGTATTAGTTTATATGAGTAATGGTATCACTGAATGAATATTATGGTATTATTAAATGAGTATAATAGTATTATTGAGTGAATCTAAATTCATACGGAGTTTGCCTTCTAAATTTATTACATTACCGGCAAAACTGATGTTATTACATTCATTAAGTAATACCATTACTCTTATAAATTATTACCACATACGGTTCAATGTGTTTTTGTGTATTAAATTTTATGGTATTAGTGTATATAAGTAATGATATTACTTAACGAATGTTATGGTATTACTAAATGGGTATAATAATATTATTGAATGAATCTAAATTCATACGGGGTTTGCCTTCTAAATTTATTACTACCTCACCGGCAAAAATCAGACTATCATAACTGCTACAAACTAATATCAAACAATCAAATTACATAAACATAAATAAAGTTATGTTCAAGTATCCAATCATGTGTCAATGAATATATTCTAATCTCCCTGTTTTGGTGCAGAGTCGGAATGCTCTGTTCGTTTCTAAAAGAAATTCTTCGGATCAACAATGGTTTTCACACGTGCAAGCCGACGAAAATTCTTCTTCCCGAAATACTTTTCACCCCAAATGCTCGCTTGCGCATAACTCGCTTCCCCATTAACATTATTAACTCCGAGATCAAGATCTCTGTAATTGATGTACGCAGATCTCGGAGATTTCGCAACGAAAGTTGCCATATAACTGTAAAGCCTCCTTAGCCAATTGATATGCCTATCTGGATTTTCCCCATTGTAGATTTGCCAGTACACCAAACTGTATATATTTCCACCTCTATGACTGTACGGAATGGCGGATGGCGAAATTTCCGCCATTCTGCCACCGTATGGCGTCATGGCAAACTGCGCCATCGCGGCTTCTGGTTCGTAAAATTGTCTCCATATCCCTTCGAGTCCTTCTATGGGAATTGGCTTCTCTACGTAATCCGATTTTCCTTTGAAGTGTGCAAGAAATTGTTGAGTCTTGTTTAGAAGAATTTCGGGTGGTGTTTCGATGGGAAAACCCGCGAAATATAGAACGGATTCGATCCAGCTCACTTCGGTGCAGTCTTCTCTTACCAACCCTAACTCGGGGAAGCTTTCTTGCATCAAAGGAAGCAATTTGTCGATACGGCCGAGGTAGACCGAGCTGAACGAAGCTTGGACCGTCATGTTCCTCTCGTTCTGGGTTGAATTCACTCTACCGATAATGACCCTGACGAGCAAATCTTTGTCGAACGTATGTGCGATGGATTGCCAGCAGTGGATGACACGAGTCGCATTTTGTTCCAAAGTCCTTTGTGGTGTGAAAACAGTGACTTTTTTCTGGAACATCAACCAGTTGTAACTTGTAAGCAAGAATTACACCAAAACTGGCCCCACAGCCACCTCTGATCGCCCAGAACAGATCTTCACCCATTGACTTTCTGTCGAGAATTTTTCCATCAACGTTGACTATTCTTGCATCGAGGACATGATCTGCAGCCATCCCGTATTTCCTCAGCAATACGCCGTAGCCTCCTCCACTGAGGTGCCCACCAACACCAACAGTCGGGCAAAGACCGGCAGGAAACCCTAAAATCGGGCTCTTTTCCGTGATCCTGTAATATAAGGTTCCAACATTCGCGCCAACTCCAACCCACGCTGTTTTCTCATCAACATCGACGGTTATTTCGCTAAATTTGATCAAATCGATTATCACAAACGGGACTTGTGCCACGTAGGATAGTCCCTCGAAGTCATGGCCGCCACTTCGAATTCTTATTTGCAAATCACTTTGTTTGGCGCAGTGTATGATAGGCGGTATCTGAGATTCGCGTTCCGGGGTTATAATTACCCGAGGTTTGGGAATCGAGGGGAACGCGAATCTCAGATTCTGGATTAAGAATTCGAGGACGGAAGTGTAAGATGAGTTTTGTGGGGTGTAAACAAGGTTGGAAATTGAGGAGTAGTTGTGAAAATTTTCTGAGAGACATTCAAGAAAATAATCTGGCCCATCTGGAGAAGTTGCATATGAGCTTGAAAATATTAAAAGAAGAAAAAATGCAAGAGTTGAAATGCTTGGAGTTTTCATGATAGAAATAAATACTTTGTGTTTAGGATTGAAGATTGAGCTGTTCATATATATAATCTACCCATCTTGAAATACTGGAGATAAAGAAAGTTCGATTCTGTTTTAACCCTTTTTTACTTATCTTGACTTTTGGTTAAGCTGTTTTAACCCTTTTGTACTTATCTTGACTTTTGGTTAAGAATGTCATTTACTTTTAATGCAACATTTAAAATAATACAAATTCTCTTGTGAAACTTGTTTATAGTATAAAAATAATACCATCATATTATTTTCATTAATGATAAATTATAGGGTGAAACAAGTTTCAAGGAGAATTTGTGAAATTGGTTAAAATCCTGGTTGATATTATTAAAGGGTATTAGTAATTAAAGGGTATGATTTTTTTTATAAAAAGAGTATTATCCAAAATTGGTGTCCAAAGCGATGACGTTTTCTCAACGGTCAAATTTTAAATGTCTTAAATCCGTCTCAAATTGAGACGGTTTTTGAATCCGCCTCAAATTTGGTCAATTTTGACCGTTTGACTACTTTAAATCTCAAATCCGTCCCTAAATTGCCTCAATTCTGACGAAAAAATTTTCCGCTCTCTAAAACGCGTCTCAAAATTATAAGACTATTTTGAATTATATCCCCTCACCTCAAATGGACTATTTTACCAACCCATCCCTGTCTAGACAGACGTATTCGCTGTTTATGCGAAAAAAAAAACCTCTGTTTAATTAATTTAGTACACACCTTCTTTGACTGCTCTAATCTTTGAATTCCACAATTCTTTAAAAAAGAATTGAAAAGTCTACATGATCTTGACTAGCCAACAAATTACAGGCCACGTGTGACTGAGGCCTATTGCTGCTATGATGAAACAAGATAAATGCGTCAATCCACAACTTTTGAATTATATATTTTTTAGCAAAAAATTAGAATGAGATCATTTTTGTTTATGGTAAATGCGTCAATCCTCAACTTTTGAATTATATATATACAGTAGTGATAATAAACCTAGAGAGCGAATGAAGTGTTGTTCCTCATGCAACATAATGGTGGAATGCTCTGTTCGTTTCTAAAGAAGTTGTCCGGATCAACCATGGTTTTCACCTTAACATGCCGGTCAAAATTGTTCTTGAAATATCTAATGCCCCAAACGCTTGCTTGTGCGTAACTTGTCGGCCCTACTTTGTTATTGACCCCAATATCAAGATCTCTAAAATTGATGTATGCTGCCCTGGGGTTCTTTGACACATAAGGAGCCATGTAGGCGTAGAGCCTCCGAGTCCAACCTATGTATCTGTCCATATTTTGAACTTCATCGGCTTGCCAACGCATCATATGCTGAATGTGGTACAAGTTACCTGCTCTGTGAGGAAATGGAAGGACAGATTCAGGAATTTCATCCATTCTTCCACTGTATGGAACGAAGGAAAGTGTAGACAGTCTTGCTTCTGGTTCGTAAAATTGCTTCCAGATGCCTTTTAGCCCGTATTCTGGAATGGGTTTCTCCACATAATCTGATTTCGCTTTGAAGTATGGTACATTCCGATCACTAGTCCTATTGAGTAAAACTTCGAGCGAGTCTATTGGGAGCTCGTTAAAATAAAGTGAGGATTGGATCCAGCTCATTTCCGTGCAGTCTTCTCTTACCAAACCCAACTCGTGGAAGCTTTCTTGCATCACTGAAAGTAACATGTCAATCCCGCCAAGGAAAATTGATTTGAAGTTTGCACTTATAGTCGTGTCCACTCTTGTTATGTGGACTCTGATGAACAAATCTTTGCCGAGTCTAGGTGCGACGTGTTGCCAACGATGAATGAGTTGAATTGCATTTTGTTCCAGAGTCCTCACGACTTTGAATACAGTGACCTTTTCTGGAACATCCACCAGTCGTACCTTCCATGCAGTTATTACACCAAACGTGGCACCTCCACCGCATCTAATAGCCAAAAAAAGATCTTCACCCATTGATTTCTTGTCCAGAATTCTGCCATTAACGTCGATTATTCTTGCATCAATAACATGATCTGCAGCCAAGCCGTATTTTCTCAGCATTGTGCCGTAGCCTCCTCCACTAAAGTGCCCACCAACTCCAACAGTAGGGCAAATACCGGCAGGAAACCCAAGGATCGGGCTTTTCACCGCGATCCTGTAATATAATGAGCCAACAGTGGCACCAGCTTCAACCCACGCGGTTTTCTCCTCAGCATCAACCCTTACTTCACTCATGTTGATCAAATCAATCATCACAAACGGGACTTTCGATACATAGGATAGTCCCTCGTAGTCATGGCCAGCACCTCGAGTTCTAACTTCCATATCATATTTTTTAGCGCAATGAACGACAGGGGGGATTTCGGATTCATGTTTAGGGGTTAAAATCACAAAGGGTTTTCGAGTGGAATCTGATGTGAATCTCAGATTCTGAATGGAAAATCGTAGGATGGAAGGATAAGAAGAATTGCTCGGGGTGTAAACAATAGCCGAGCTATTCAATTTTTCTTTTAGACATTTAAGAAAATTTCTTTGATCATCGGCAGAAACTGCCAATGAACACAGAGAGAAAATAATTACAATAAGCATAAGTGTAGAAAATCTTGAAGACTTCATATTTTATAAAGCTTAGATTTATAAATCACATTTATAAAGCTTCCTAGATGGAAAAGTTGTTACAGAAATGTGAACATATAAGGCTTGAATTTTGTTGGTTAAATGTGGGATGCATATTCAGTTTATGTTCATTAAAATAATGTGTTCATAGAATAACCAATTTTTTAACACCAAGACTATATAAAAAAGATTTTTCAGGTAAACAATCACTTTATTCGTTATACGGACACCACTTTCATGCATATTTTTTCACTAGATTACACATTAATTCTAGTCATTATGATAACAGCCGTTGACCAAACTCAAAATTTTGTCATGACATCACAATATATATTGTACTGGACCCCTGGTTAGGTGGGAGTTGGTTGATGCCGTTTTAACTAAAGTTTCGTTTATTCTTGATCAAAGAATATTACAAGTACGACATGTGGGTGTGCAATGAACGTAACAGTATAGGACCGAGTGTTTATGAAAAAAAAAAACATTTTTCTTTTCGAGCCAATGAAAAAATCATTTTTAGACAAAAAGTGATCTTTCTCCGTCCCCATACTTAATCAATTATTTTCCTTTTGGGCAATCCATAATTAACTGAATATTTCCTTAAATGGAAATACTTTCTTTATCACATAAAATATTAATAAATAACTTTTTAACCTCAATTATTCATCATTTTATCACTTTATCACATAAAATACTAATAAACAACTCTTTCTACCCCAACATTTTATCATTTTTTCTTAAAATCCGAGCACACAGTAACCATGCGGTTAACTATGGGACGGAGGGAGTAAGAGTTAAAATTATGTTTGACCGCATAACTTAATTTAGCCTTTTCCCGTAAAAGATCTCAAGAAAATTGAGTTTTTAATTTAATAGCATAATTCCGTAATCTCAAAGTTGTGGGAATTTGTTTTTTTGGAAATGTGTAGCGTGGTGTTACACTGTTACTGGTGTATAATCAGCCTCGTTGCATTGTTTGTGGGGTCCCACCCAAAATAAAGTTGTACTTTAAATTCTTGCAATTTTGGGATAAAAATACAGTCAATTAAGTAGTTTATAAGATTATATTAAAAAACTTGGCTTTTTCGGTACCTTTGAGAAGCAAAATGTTATGGAACCAAATTAAATTTTAAGTCAATAGTAATAGTATTGTGACCAAAATCGACTTGAGGAGGTGTGGTTGTGGAACCAAACCCGCAAAAAATCACACGTTCTAATAACTACATTGTAAACAATTAAATTTCTTCAATTAAAACTAATATAATTTTATTCTAATATATATAGCGCGTGTCAATGCGATTGATCGCGGTAATAATTGCATGATTTATTGCACTTTGCTTTTATTATTTAAATTTGGCTAAGTACACTTAATATGGAGGTCCAGAGACCCTTATATCATGTACGCGTCCAGAGAGCAGCCCCCATTTACTAGATTTAATTTTCTCCTCTACTAAATTCATTTTTCTCCCCAACCTCCGACCTCCTCCTCGTCATCCCCTACCTCTCGCGCTGTTGCCGTCGCCCTCGCCCTCCTACTCGTCATCCCCTACCTCTCGCGTCTTTGCCGTCGTCGTCGCCCTCCTCCTTCTTCTCGATCCCCTACCTCCGTCACCCTCCTCCGGCCTCCTCCTCCCCTACCGCCGTTAATTTAACTTGGCATCATGACGGCCATTGTTCTGTACTTATGGGTTGGGTCCAACCACCTCCTATGTCCCATATAAACGGTCTTCCTACAATGGCTCAAGCGAATGTGATGTGTCTTCTTGGTACAACAAGGACATGCATCGGCCCCTTTCACACTATATCCAGATAGATTCCCGTAAGCGGGAAAGTCTTTGATAGTTCCAAACAGCATGGCCTTCAACTTGAAATTCTCCTTTCTACAAGCATCATACACATCGACACCCTCATCCCACATGAACTTCAAGTCCTCTATCAAAGGAGTCAGATATACATCTATGTCGTTACCAGGTTGTTTGAGTCCTGATATCAACATAGACAACATCATGTAAGCACAACTCGGGTGAAAGGTTATAAACTAACAGAATCACTGGCCATGTACTATGGTTGGTACTTTGGATACCGAATGGATTCATTCCGTCAGTTGAGAGTGCAAGACGCAAGTGTCGTGGCTTGTTGTCAAATTCTGGATGTCTGACATCGAATGTCTTCCACTGGGGTGAATCAGCAGGGTGTCTTAGCATTCCATCTTTGATCCTATCATCATGATGCCAAGTTAAATTTCTAGCATCCACAGCGCTACTATACATTCTCCTGAATCTTGGTATTATTGGAAAGTACCACAACACCTTCGCGGGAGATTTATTTTTCTTATATCGCTTCTCCCCACACTTGGGACATTCATCGAGGTCTGCATACTCCTTCCGAAATATGATTCAATCACCCGGACAAGCATGAATTTTCTGATGTGTTAACCCGATGAACTTGAGCATTTGTTTAGCATCATATGCTCTCTTAGGCAGTACATTTCCATTAGGCAATAGACCACTAACTATTTCCAGCATACTTGTGAAGCACTCATCGGACAAGCGGTGAAATTTTTTTAGGTTGAACAATATCAACACAAACCGACATTTTTTTTTCTTACACCCGGGCCACGCGTGGTAATCGGTGAAATCCCTTAACTTCTCTGACATATAAGGGTGATCTCGCAGATCATCGTTATCCCCACTCGATGTATCAACAGTCGGTACATCATCAAAAATATCCGCATCCACTGTATCTTCAAACCTAAAGTCAGTTTCTAGGTTGCTTGAGCTACATCCATCTCTTCTCTCACCATGATATGTCCAGACGATTAATATGTTTTATCAATACCGTGAATCATCAAGTGGTCAAAACGGACTTTCTCGACCACTAACGGTTTTTCCATTCATACATTTCCAACACGGACATGGAATGTACCGAGGGTCGGTCGCGAAGTCTAATTGCATGATTACAAAATTCTTTCACCCCATTACTATACTCATCGATAATCGATCTCGTCAACCCACTTTTCGATCCATATAGAACTAGAGATGCCTATAGAAAAGGCAATATGAAGTGTTTCTCAAGATAATGTATATATCCTAATGTATTAAACCTAAAAAGTATTACAATCCTAATGTATAAAACTTGCATATAGAATGTGGTAGTACCTAAGGTTTGTATATTGCATGTATCTAAGGATTTGTTGCATCTCAAAACAATGTATATAACCTAATGTACCATCATTAATCATCTAAAGCAATACACTACTATCCATTCACCAAATAATCAAATTAATATAACCAAAATATATCCTAATGTATTAATCCTAATTTATGCTTAAATCCTCACACAAGCATATTATCAAACACCTTGAGTGCATCAATTGTTCATATCTAAGTTAGCATAAAAAATCAAGTCAAGCCACACAATATATATTCATCTCTAACAAGTTGTTCATCTCTAACACTAACAACATTAATCCTAATAAATTAACACTAATTTATGCTTAAATTCTCACACAAGCATACTATCAAACACCTTGAGTGCATCAAACACCAATATATATACACCAATATACATACACCAATACATACAACATGATATATATACACCAATATACATATATATACACTTAATTCAATATATATATATACACATTAATTCAATATATATATATATACACATAAATTCAACATATATATACATATACACATTAATTCAATATATATATATATATATACTAACATACATATACTAGCTAACATATATATATATAAAGAATAATTACCTATGGAAGGAGAAAGGCGGCGACGGCGGCGGCGGTAGGGGAGGACGCGCGGCGGATGGTTCGATTTGGGGGAGAGGGAGGAGGAGGCTAGGGCTTCGGTTCGCGATTTGGGGGAAATATAAGAGCTAATGTGAAGACGATTTACGGCGGAAAGGGAGGGACGACGACGGAGTTCGATTTAGGGTAGAGGAGAGGAGGAGGACGCCTTGATTTAATTTGGGGAAAAATATAAGTCTCTACAGTTCGCGATTTGGGTAGGATTTAAATTATCCAAACACTTGGACAGCGGTTTTGGAACCGCTTGTCCAAACTTTTTTCTTGGACAATGTTCTAAATCATTGTCTAAATACTTCTGTACAGCCGTTCTCAACCGCCGTCTAAATAAAGAAACTTGGACAGTGATTGGGGAACCGCTGTCTATTTTTTTTTTTTTTTTAAAAACCGCTCTCCAAAGCTAGCTTGGAGAGCTGTTTTTAAAAAAAGTTGTCCAAGTCTTGTTGTGCAAGCTCAAATGTGTAGTAGTGACGTCATCGGCCTTAAAAATAGTGGATGTGAGAGGACGAATACTTGATGAGGGCGAACTATAGGCGAAGATTTGTTCTGGGTGATCCGAGGGGCGAGCCGCCTTTAAGCGTGATCGTCGCGTGGAAGCCGCGGTAGTTGACGTGCGAAAAAAAGTCACCGCCTTTAGTGTCGAAAGGACGACGGACGAGACCGACCGACTTCGTTCACCGCCGCAACATGTCGCGCCACAATTTGAGAATGATTTGTTCGTCGAGGTCATCATCACGAGGGCAAACTACCACGACCATTAAAGGCGTTTTCAACTCGGTCTTCCTTGGAAGAATCAACCGGTTGCTTCCGATGATGAAGAACATGTTCCCCGAGTTAGGATAACAAGAAAAGATTGCAAAGAAATGAGCTGGATCGAGTCGGTCTTTGACTATAGGTGGGCTCCCCAATTCACGTTGAGTTACGCTCCAATGAGAACTTCGATCAATGTGTCACACTTCAAGGCCAAATCCGACTACGTGCGAGATCCCGATTTCCGAGGATGGACTCGAGGGCCTTTGGTGTTTGCTCTACGAACCAGAAGCACAAGTGCCCGTCATCATCTTCAGCCCGTTCGGCGGAAGAATGGACCGAATTTCATTTTTACGCCATTCCGTTTCCCCCACGGGGCGGAAACTTGTGCGGATCCAACACTTGGTGTATTGGGAAGCAAACCAAGTGCGATATCTGGATCGGCACGTTAGTTGGATCGAGAGACTATCACATTTCATGGGTTGTATATGTCTCGAACTACCCTAGGGCTGCCTACCTCAACTACAGAGATCTCGACATTGGAGTAAATAACCCTAAGGGGAAGACGAGCTATGCACGGGCAAGCATTTGGGGTAGGAAGTATTTTAAGGGCAACTTTGATCGCCTTGTTCGGGTGAAAACCATTGTTGACCCGGATAATTTTTTCAGAAATGAGCAAAGTATTCCACCACTGCACTAGCTAGGTTATTTCTCTAATTTGTTATCGTTAATTACAGTATATTTGGTTTGGAGTATTTGATTTTTTTTTTACGAATAACGTTCGGCATTAATTAATTACTTGAATTATTTCTGATTATTATCATAATTATAATTGCGAATATCCATTCTTAAATTTACATCATTATATGAATGCTCGCGTAATTTATTAATTGAGTAGCGTACCGTATGAGTCAATAAAAAATATTGTCCCAAAAAAAAAATATGGGTTAGAGTTTGTAAGAAGAAAGGAGTATAAGAAATAGTAATTAACAAAAAATATAAAAGATAAATTAATCTTGATAAATAATAATTAAGGAAAAATTATTAAAAGAAGAAAAACATCTTTTCTTGACATTTATAAATGTATTTATAGATTGGCTGTTATTACATTTAACTTATTATGGCATTTTATTAAAGTGTCGTCTAATTTAATGTAACAATAGACAATAGCCTTTGATGACATTCTTAAATGTCATGATAATTTAGTTTTCACTCCACTTAATTAATCATACAATTTTTCAATATTAACTAATACTACATTATTAAATGTAATGATAGGTTTATTATTTAAATAAATTTCAATTATTGCGTATTCTCAATATAAATTATTAATACATTATTAAGCGTCATGATAGGCTTTTCATAAGAATTGCTTTCGATTATTGTAATGATATCTGAAATTCATATAATAATATTAAATAATAACAATAATAATAATAAATTAAAAAAATATGTGTCAGAGTAATATTAAATTAAACCTCGCAAGATGCTATATATTTCAAAATACCCAAAGTATATTACATAATTTTCCAAATGAATTGCCTAAACACGTCCTCATCCCTAACTTTTTTAATACAAATATCAAGTGAATAC
Organism: Stenogyne calaminthoides; assembly: GCA_037126765.1. NCBI lineage: Eukaryota > Viridiplantae > Streptophyta > Magnoliopsida > Lamiales > Lamiaceae > Stenogyne > Stenogyne calaminthoides. The sequence continues at coordinate 2,466,403 of JBBCBC010000007.1, forward strand.
AAAAAAGAACAAAATAAAAGGACTAAAAATTGTGAATTGTCAAGCTCTTTCATCCTCTAATCTCGACCAACTTTGTCTTTTTAAATCCAAACATCCAGCTCCTTCCTTGCAATTACATGCAGCAATTTCCTCAAGTCCAAATGCTGTAGAAACATGATCAGGAGCACGTAAAACTAATAATAAAATTGATTATACATGACATGTTATGTTTACGCACTCAACAGTCCAGTAATTTGATGGCAATGCATGAACCTGCATTAACATTAAATTTCATCTCTGGATTCATGTGAAATATGTTAAGATCTCAAATGACCTTAGTTAATCAAAATAAAGCAATGCAATTGGTATCAAGAGGAAACAAAAGCATGAAAGATTGGAGATACTTACTTGATGCAATCATGGACAACCAAAACTGTGTCTTGGAGTTTGTGGACAGAAATACAATCTTTAAGCTTCTATTTTCTGGCAGGCCCAAGTGCTTTATTCCAGAAAGTAACAAGCAATGAACTCAATGCTACAAAAAAATCTATCATCATATATATGAAGTGGAAAAAAAAACATAGCTTAGATAAATCTTCTAACATGGTAGCCTATTTCGTCTTGTTTGGTTCCAAACAAATAACATTTCTGCTATAGTAGCTCTTTGTCTCAATAAATCTACCAAGTTGTGCACGCATTGTCACGATCAAGCCCGTCAAGGTTCAAGTGTGTCACAACCTGGATAAGCAATTTTCAAACATGATAAATGTAGAATCAGAAACAAGTCATATAACTAAAACAAGTGGAATAGTTGTTAATTAGTGACATTTGACCAACAAAATTTTGTGTTTGTTCTTCTTGATTTCATAAATGGAACTCCAAATATATAGCATAATTCTCAACTTAAAAAATTTCTAAGACAGTTTGTTCAAACTAACTCAGGTCTGTTCTATACATACACGGGATTTCTAAGACATAATTAGTTTGATTAAAGCATTAGAAGTACCCAACTCGGAATTTGAGATCAGAATTCATCCATTAGTATGTGTTGAGGCTTTATGTCAAAGTGAATGATGGGAGCCATGCATTCATCGTGTAGGTATAGGACTCCTCGCACCACATCCAACGCGATTCTCACCCACTCTACTAAATAACTTAAAATCTTATTAAAAAAAGTACAAACCTTAATGTCCAGGTTCCCCTGGCCAAGAATCTCGAGCAAGAGATGAGAATACCTAAATAACATTTGGAACTAATAATTAGGGGAACAACCCTGCATTCATACACTAAACTCAACCCTTCGCTCAATATTGTCTTTTAGAAAAAGTTTACTTAACTATGAAAACATTCTCACCAAGACACCAAACTCCTCAGCAACAAAATTTTCTTCGAGGGAGTGATAAATTCTATATTTGTGCAACACATTAATACAACCAAAACTACATGGTAGATAATCATAATGAAATACACATTTTACTATCAAGATAGATCACAAAACTAGTAAACTCCACAAAACAATTACTAAAATTTCAGAGAATTATTTAAGTGGCACCAATTTTGTGCAAATATTTACCAATAATGTTTTTCCAAGTACAAACTTCTCAAACCATAGCAAATGATTTACTGATGGTGTCTACTACGCCACATATAACAACAGGAGATAAGGCTATATCCTTCGAATCAGAAAATGCCTACTCATAGTCCAGAATCTGAGAATAAAAACTCAAAACTGTTCTTTTCACTAATATAACATGTCGTGAAAAGAGAAAATAACCAAACTTCGGAAAAAATTATTATGAAAATCTAGAGATTTGTCTGGAGAAAAAGGTTGGTAGAGTGAATTCACATTTGAGTGATAATTCTAGTGTAGACCCCAGTGTAGAAATCGAGTGTGATTCAAGCCAAAGATGATGAAAGTAACAAAAAATTAGGGTTTAAATTAACAAACCTTCGATTAGAGTTTACTCTACATGGACACCGACAGCGACATCGTTTGGCTCCCCTGCCACCCCTTCGAGTGCATCCTCTGCGAAGATGAATACAAATCCGCCGTCCCCACCCCTGCGCCTCCGCCGCCTGCTCTGCCGCCCACTCCCGCCTCCCCTCCTCCCACCTCTTCGCCCTCGCCAATTGCCCCTTCGAATCAATCGAAATCGGCGAATGCAACCCCTTCAATTGCCCCCCTTTCTACTACGCCTATGGCGACGGAAGCTACATCGCTAATCTCCACCACGTCACTCTCCCCTTCCCCAATTCCACCCTGAAATCGCCCAATTTCACCGTCGGTTGCGCCAACGCCGCCTTGGGCGAGCCCGTCGGCGTCGCCGGCTTCGGCCGCGGCCCCCTCTCTTTCACGGGGCAGTTGGCCCCCCAATTCGGGAATTACTTTTCATACTGTATTCTGAGATAGGCGGCGATGAAGGGCTAAGATTTGGAATATGTTGGAAAACATCGAACGAGATTAATATTGGAGGGGAACTGTATTCTGAGATGAAGGGTGAATTACGAGATGAATATTGGAGGGAACTGTATTTCTTTGGAAATTAATTGAAGAATGGGAGTTATAAAGTGGTTTGATGAATTTGTGGAGTGTTCGGGTGCTTGGTGTATTAACTCTAACAACCAACAACTAACTTTGTCCGATAAAAAAAATATTACAATAGTGTGGTTATAGCTATGTGAGAACTTAATGTATTAATAGAATAATTATGATGACATTTCAAAATTAATGTATTAAAATTAGTGTAGTAATAAGTGTTTTTTCTTGTACCGGATAAACTAGAGGACAACCGCAGGAATATTGTGGTAAAGAGAGAAGTACAAGAAATAATAATTAAATAATAAAAAATTAAAAGTAAAATTAATTAATCTTGAGAATAATAAATAAGGAAAAAAATTATAGAAGAGAAATTAATCTAGATAAATAATAACCAAGTAAAAAAAAGTTAAAAAGAGACACTAGAGGATAAAGGGTGGAGTACTGTGGTAACGAGAGGAGTAAAACAAATAGTAATTAATGAAAAAATTGAAAGAAAAAACCAGAATAGCTAGTAATAATTAAGGTAAAAAAAGTAAAAAGAGAAACTAGAAAAGGAAGCAAAAGAAAGGGAATATTGAGAATAGATGGAAAATTAGAAGTAATCCATTTAAGGGAGCTGGAAGAGTGTGAGACTAAATGATCTGTTCCACTTTACATATTTTATTGGCGTTAGTAGCTAAATATATACACAAAATTATTGTCTGATTCCACTTTTTCATCAAAGATTACAAAAATTATATATTCACGCATATAATTACGTAAATACAAAAACTCGAGAGAGTCCAATATGTCACATGCACATATTTTTGGCGCAGTTCAACTATAATTTGATCTCCTACGATTTATACACACGCTAATAACAGTACTACAATCATATTAAAAAAACTACAGAAATTAATTAAACATATAAATTAACCCTACAATTAAAAAAATAGCTTAATTATTTATCATGAATTGATGTGTAGCCTTTAAATTTTCCCCTTCAATTTGTGGTGATCGTTCAGATTAATTCACGCACTATTTGTGGTGTTCGTCCAAATTTATTTGTTTTCAAGAGGAAGGAATTTATATGTTTTTTAATATTAGGCAATTTAACAATGGCAACATACAATACTAATTTGTGTGTATAGTAAAATTAATACTAATATAGGTTAATGTTTTAATTTAAATGGAGACATACAGTACTAATTTTTTTATTTTGTGACGGGAATATAAATTAAACATATGTGAGAGACTTCGAAATCTTATCTAAAAAGTTCTCTGCTTTTAGATAGGGTCGGGAATAATCTATTTATTTAATTCCTCAACACTCCCACTCACTCGTGGTAAATCATTGTCTCTCTCTTCCTGGAGAGGAGGCCTAACAGAGTGGACAATTTAAATGGGTGGAGTCTTTCCACGAATCGAACCCACAACCCGGGCTCGATACTGTGAAAAAATTTTATCTCATCTAAAAAAAGTTCGAAACAGATAAGCGTCGAGAATAATCTATTTATTTAATTTCCCAAAAATAATATGACAAGTTCAGTAATGAAGCACTACGTGTCATTTTCTCATTTGAGATGAACAAAGGAGTTTCACTCCACCAATTTTTGACATCTCTCATGTAGAAAACAAAATTAAACTGCATAGATCTATTATTGACCTCAAACGATTTGAAAGAAGAATTGTTCTAATTGCAACAAATTTTAGGATCTTAATATGGCAAAAGAAATATCGCATTAAGAAACATTATGGATATGGAAGATATGACAAAAACTCTTTAATTTTGTGAATAATTCTTTGATTAATATGTTTTATTATTCGGGATGCTTGATTACATATTAAAATATTAAGGGCGAGACTATTGCACCCACAAACTTACTTAGTTAACCCACCATATTTTTAATTGTTTTAAAAAATTACAATTATAACGCTTGATACAATATTTACACCCACTTTATTAATTAAATATATATACACAACGCCATGGAAACATTCTTCATAGTTTCCTTTGTGTTGCTTACGTAGACACCCTAAATCAATGTTCTTCAATGCAACAATTAAACTCCTCGGGCTTTTTTTATGAAATTGAACAATGAGATCATGTCTACTGAGTTCAAGGATGACACCACAGTCCACGGGATTATTACGGGTGTTGGCATAAGCATGAACAAACCCACACCCCCAAATCACATATTGATGGAAGAAAAAAAAATTAAAACAAGAGACGCTCGACAAGTAAGAAAAAAAAAATATAGGATTTATTTTGGATTTTTGTCGTTGTAAATCCCATTGAGAACGAACGAATTCAATGAATTTTAGTTTAAAGTAATTAATTTGTGTGATTCGGTTTAATTCACTACTACAATTCTTCAACTTCCAATTTAAAAATATTTTAAGGTTTATATTTTTTTTTTTTGTGTAGAAGAAAGATGAAGAGTGTGAGATTTTGATGTGAATGTGAGGGAGTGTATTTAGTAAATTTATTTTTTATTTTTTTTAATTATAAAAGGGGCCGATATATTGGTATTTTTCATTAAGATAATTTTGTTAAAAAGAAATGTGGGTGAACTAAGCAAATTAAATAAGGTGTGATTAGCCACGCCAAATATTAATTGGAGAAAGATAGGTTTTTGGCCCATAATTTATCCATTGTTCATTTTTTATCCAAAAAAATTAAAATGTCCAATTTTAGTCTCATAACTAGATTCATTGTCTTGGTTCAATTATAGTCTCATAACTAAATTAAAATGTCCAATTTTTAGTCCCATAACAATTGCCCCCAGGTCACGTGCCGGTAAAATTTGGTCGATTTTATATTTGTAAATTTTATTAATCTATTGAGTTATTTACACATGTGTAATTTTATTGATAAAAAATATAAAATAATAAAAATAATAGATGATCAGTTTGAATGATGTTTCTTGGCAAGCTTCTTTAGCAATTTATTTTTTGTTCATCCATAAAAACAGTTATTTGAGGGTAGTTGGACTGGTTTCCTGATATGTTCCCGGTTCAACCAGTTGAATAGACCGATTCGGTCTAATGATCCTGACAACATTGATATAAATTAAAGGTTAAGAAATTTGATCGATTCTTTTCTCGATTCAACTATAAAATAATTGTTTGAGGTAATTAGACCCATTTAAGGTTCAACCAAGTTGAACCTCGATTCGATCGATCCTAACAACACTGATATAAATTACAGATTAAGAAATTTGACTCGGATGGCGGGGTCCACTATATGGAGAAAAGACAAGTTTTAAAGAAGACTCAATAAAATTAATTAAACAAGTACAAAAAAGAGAATTAGATATTGAACACGAAACTTGAACAATAATTAATGAAAACTCCATCACCAGTCTAACCTTGCCAACTGATTAAATTTACACCCAGGGGGGCAGACTTGCCCCTTATGTGCACTCACATTTATAAAATCACTATTGTTTATGTTTGTCATTAAATTTGATAATTCATTTATTAATATAGTCAGATTTTTTTATGTAGTTTTACAAAATTGTCTCATTTAATTTGCTAGATATATATAAATATTGTTGCCTACTTAATTTAAAGGGGAAATTGATTTTTTTGTCCTGTAAATTTGACCTATTTTGATTTTAGTCCTGTTAACTTTGGTTGTTTGATTTTTGTCCTATAACTTTGTAAAATTCTACATTTTGGTCCTATTATGGGGGTCTTTCAGGTTAATCTGACGTGGATTTTTTTTATTAAAATTAATTTCACCTGGCCAAAAATTGGAGAGAAAAAAGCTAATAATTTGAAGCCCGCAAAATAACCATGAAAAAATAGCCACATCCAAATTCACAGAACAACCTAATCGCAGAACAACCTAATGAGAAGCTGGACAATTGCCATACACTACAATATTATATACATACAAACACAGTATTACTAATTTAATGTCCAAATTTTCCTAGGGTCTCTTTCACCCCTTTCTCTCACTTCAATTTTGGCTGACCCAATTATTCCCACATTTTTCAACATACAATACATACAGTTGCTCAAATCTTAAACGGATTATTATAGATTTGTCCACCCACATTTTTCAATTATTGGCCCCCAATTTATATACTAAACTTATTAAGTTCTTGAATCTCGAAGATGATGTTCAGAAACATTGTTGCTTTGGTGGGTTCTTGTACTGTGTTTATTAGGGCTTGTTGTGATGGAATAATTAGCGTGAACGCGGAGTCCAACACTTAGGTTTATTTCCTAATTTATGCCGCGTGAGCTATTAATTAGGACCGTCGGCGACCTCATTAGGTCGCCGACAGAGACCAACCCGACCATGCCGAGATAAGGTAGGATCTCGCCATCGCATGATGGTCGCGAACTAGTGAAATCTCGGGGATGCGACCTCTGGAAGGCGCAATTCCCCAATGGCGGCGCCTGCATGTCTGGACCTCGAGATGTAAGCTATGACAGAGAAGACTTTCCCTATGGGGGAGCCTGCTCTCAAGCCATCCAAGAGCTGCTAAAACAGGGATATCGAAATAAGGAAGAGTCAAATGAGCGACCTCAAAGTTCGAAATGCGACCTCGAATACCACCTTAGCGACCTCGATTCTGACGCGGCGACCTTCGGTGAGCGACCCAAGGCCAGGGATTCGATCAACAGATCCACTGGAACACTTCATCCAGCAGCCAAAGTCGGCTCCATTTAATGCACCATGCGGATCAGTAAATGCTTAGATCCTAGATCCCTAGAGGGGCTATACTCAAGAATTGGTAGTATAAATACATGTAATTAAGGCTCATTTAAGAGTTCCAACATTCTCATTCAATACAAAGGTTTTACTAGCCAAACAAGAGGCCTTTGACCCAAACACTCTTGCAATTTATTGCTTTCATACCTTAAAAAAAACCAAGTATTAGATAGCATGTCCATGATATTAATGAGGAACATTCCCTTTGTTCTTCATTAATTCCCTACTACCTTAAAATCATAAACAAGTTTGATGCCAATCAAAGCCACATAAATATTTTAATCCCCTCATCACATTTTTGGTATCAACAATTGGCGCTAGAAGGAGGGTCTATCACTAGAATCTTTCTAGATTTTCTATTGGTTTACCCTTTCGAATCTTCATATCTCAAAAGACCCCTCCCAAGTCTCCCTAACTCCATCCCAAACCGGGGTTTCCGGTATTGTTAGTGTTAGTGTCCTAGAGACAATCTATTGTAAGGACATAATACTCGATGATATTCAGTTTGATTTAATATTATAGTTCATTTAATATTAATGTATGGCAATACACTTGTTTGAATATTATGTTTGATTGTTTGCATTTATTCATACAAGTGTTCCCATGAGTCATTGTTGTCATTGAGGTTGACTTAAGCATGACTCTTAAATAGACCCGATTAAGGATCATCAAGAATGGGATATTGATGATGCAATGGAGATTGGTGTGCGATCCGCATCATACTATTAGAGAGTGTAGTAAGATCTCACTTACTACGAGATACTAGGTATCTCATGATGGATGCACAAATACCTTAGAGGGTATTGGTATATCCATCCGAGAAACCGTTTGATATAGTTCCACTATATATGTCTACGGGTGTCTCGGTTAGTGGGAGCGATGCGATACTCCTTTGACTTGAGGTCAATACGCACGACATGTGTGGGATGATGAACTTTGATGCATGTGCATGGTAGTTGAGCCAAGAATATGATTCATTCCTCAAAGTGGATTTAGAGAGAATTTTCATCTTCTCATCATAATTGGATCAAAGTCATCGGTAGATGCCGTCAACTTAGACTTTGTGGCTAAGTGTGACATACATGATCAATTAGTGATTAAAGATAAATTGATTAAGTTATTTGAATAGACACTTCATCATGTTCAAGACTAATCGGTATTCGCGAATGAAAGGAGGAAATCGTAATAGCCCATGTTTCGATTCTGGTAGTTGCATTTCTTTTCAGTAACGCCTCATATATTGAGAATGTCCGATTTATTGTCTAGGGTTCAATTAAGACCATTAGTTTGACTAATCACTTTCGATATATGAGGGGCTATGGGTCACACAACAAATAGTTCCTTTTATGGATTATAGTTGGTTGATTAAATGTTAAATTGGATTTAATATTTAATTTATGGAGAATTAATTAATAATAGGTTAATTTGGAATTAATTATTATTAATGTTTAATTAAATTAGATTTAATTAAATAGGATTTTCAATAATAATATATGGAATATTATTATAAGATTTAATATATATGGAATCAAATCCGTAGAGATTTGATATACATAGGAATTAAATCCGTAGAGATTTTATATGGGGAAATAAATCGTAGAGATTTATTTAAATAAAGATTAGGAATTTTATTTCCCAATCGGGCTAGCTTAAGATTTAAGCTAGTCCTCCCTATATATCTGAGCTCTTGGGAATTCACAAACAACGTTAATTCATATTTTCTCCATAAGATCTAGAGTTAGAATTTTCCTAGCAAATTCATCTCGGATTCAACACCGCCGGATCCGCAAGTTCGTGATTGGGGATTACGTGGATACCATAATAGAGAAAAACGGTATCACAATTCATCGTAAGAATTTCATTTTACTTTTACTCGTATTTAATTATCACAATTAATTGTTCGTTGTTGGTGAACTTTTTTTTTTCATTGCATGTGTATTACGTGTTTTATATGCCTCTAAATTTCAATTGTATGGTATCCATTTGAGACCGTCCTCCCGGTCGACAGAGACCACCTCCAACAATGAGGGCCCCTCAAGAACACGGATGACATCAAAACTCCGGAGGATCTCCGGAGGCAATGAGAATCCTCCCAAACGCCAACACGACCTCATTTGGGGCGCCTTGCCCACACCCCCATGAAATTTGAATCCATCGTCACTCTAGCTTTGGGGGGAAAGGAAGATGGATCTGAGGGCCCCTGTCCGGAAACCGACCCGCAAAGACGAGCCACATGGCAAGGGAATCCGATGGGGCGAGCCATGCTTCGAATTTCCGCGAGAAACCCCCTCCGCCGGGATGGTTTCCAACCTCCCCAAGAATCGAATTGCCTTTGAACGATTGGGCAGTGCACCACGGAGACCTCGAGGTCGCCAAGACGAGTCCGTAGTCGACTTTTTTCACGGTCCGACGAAACTTAGAGACCTCTTTCGAGGTCGAAAAGACTTCCAAGCTCGAGAGGACGAAATGCCCAAAGCATCGATATTTACCCGGACAGGGTCCGCATGAGCTCTCTAACCCCCCAATCCCGGTAACGAACATCTGCTGCCATCAAGGAAACCTTGAAAAGTAAAGAGACCGACCGACCTCCACAGGGATAGTCGACATCGACCTCATCCCGATCTCGCCCTTGGCCTCCCGCTTATCGTTTATGCCCCGCCAGTCAAAATCAACACAACCTCGATCAACCAAGATAATCTGAGATTCTCGACCCTACAATCCACTTGGGAAAATTCTCCACCAGCATCGCCTTAATCGACGAACTCAATGCCGCTCTTTCCCACTTACTTTGGGCGACCAAGCCTATATAGGTGGTTCAAGTCCCAACGCCTAATTCCATAGAATCTTTCCATCACTTCGTTGTCTTTTCCTAAACCACTTAAATCACCCTCGCCCCCCCAAGGCGTGCCGGCCAAATCAACCGTTGGGACCATCCAACTGTTGGGATTATCTTGAAAAGTATGCTTTTTACTTTGTATAATCGAAACCTGAATTTTCGACTTATTCTTGAATAAATTGTTTATCATCGATGCTTTAAATATGATTGAATGTTATATATATTTCTTTATAACTGTTCAATAATTCGTCGTGTTACATTGTAGTTAATTTAGTGATACGAATCACGTAAGATTAAATTAATCCCCTTTGTAACTAAAAAGTACGCCATTCACGACCCTAGATGGAAATGAACAACCATCGCGAAAGGTTGAGGTGTAAGGCTCGATTGGTTTGTCTTGACCAAGAGATTACACTAGTGCATGGTGATGCGTGAATAGGACCTCTGAGGAGGATAAATTCTTGGTAATCGAACAAGGAAGAATTAGACCTCGGTGGTTCGTTGTTTCTTAACCTCACGTCCCTTAAATAGGATCACGTGGGATTGGTAACTATTGCTTTGACTTATCATGGGTAGTGAATCGGAGAGATTCAATACTTTTTATCTTGGCAATATTATTGGTCACATGTGATTGCTAAGATTTAATACGAAGAATCGTGTGCAAGTACGCTTTGTTTGATTTGCCCCTTGGGAGGTTCATAAGTTTTATCATACCAAATCTTGCAAAGGAATTAGTTTCCTGGTATGGATAATAATGTTGAACCGTTCTCGACCCAAGGACAAAAGATATTAATTAACGGAAAGCTATTTCAAAAAGCTTGAATTAATTAATGGGCTGAATAATCTTAAACACGGGAAATAATGACCGGAGCCATATTGACTGTAATATGGGTTAAGATGGATAGTCTGATATTAATTATGTAGTGGGATTAATTAATATTTATGGGCTTGAATTATATTGTGGCTCAATATTAGATATTCAAGATCCATTAGAAGGTCCAATCTTAATTCTCCTAAAGGCCCCCTGAGTAGCCCAACATATAGTCCAATAACTGAAAAGGTGATTAAAATAAAATAAATATTGTTGCTTAATATTCTCTAATTAATTCAAAATTATGGATAAAAAGAGGAAAAAGATTTTCTTTGAATTTTGTTATGGAATGAAGATATGTATTCTTGGAATACAAGATTGTCTCATTAAATTCAAGAAATCTCCCACTTGGTTATACATAATGAAATTTCAAATTTTGGAAATATAATTAGCAAGAAAGATTTTCTTGATTTTCTTGAAAAGATATTATGGAAGATATGTATTTCTTGAAATACAAGAATATCTCATAAATTCAGAAGATCCAAATCTTGGATTCTTGCACACTAATATTTTCAAAAATTCCATAAAATAGAGGAGGTGGATTTTTGTGGAATATTTTAATTATGGGAAAAAAAGAATATATGGGATATATTCAAGATTTCTTGGTGACCAAAAAAGTCTTTTTCCCACATTGAAAAAACACACAAATTTCGTTCACCCTCCCTCCTATATATAGGGGATGATTAGTTCATTCCCAAGTACAATTCCATGTACTGGAAATATTAGCAAATCCACATAAGTGGTGCAACAAAGTTTATTTTTCCTTTTTGTTAATTGTTTGCGAGTATCCTTCCACGGATTGTCGAGCAAGGGCTAAAGGAATACTTGGGAAGTCCTTTTGGTTAGTCCGTCGGACCAAGTCACTTTGCCATCCCGAAGAGAATGCGTTCACGTAAACCCGTAGATTCCGCGTCGTGTAGGTTTTACGTGGCTTTTTATATGCATGATATGTTGTTGCAATTATTATTTGAATTAATATAGGATTAATTCATGCTAGTAATAATTAATGAATTAAATTTGTATTTAAATATTCACCCCGAATAGATCCGTGCAACTCATTCCCCAACACCAACAGGGACCGACTGAATCAGACAAAGATTACATCGAAAGGGTCGATAATTTCCTTTTGGGCGGCGAACCCATGGGAGACGAAGTAAAGGTAATGGGTGTTGTCCGAGGACTACAGTTCAACACAAAACTGTGGAAACTCATGTGCAAGGAATATCCGAGCTCATACGCAGAGTTCCGATTCAAAGCGGGGAACCACATCACCGGCCGAAATGATGATGGCCATGCATTTGGGAGAGCAGGTCCCGGAGGACGAGGTAAAGAAGCTCGAGATCGTGGCGCCAAGTTCGCATAAGAAAGGGGGATCTCAACGCAGGGCTAACAACTTCAAACCCTTTAACAATGAAATCGAGGTCAAGTTATTCGGAGTGCTGACTACCACCCCGAACGAGGTCTACGATATAATCAATGACAAGCAACTCCTGGATCAGCCCCGGAAAATCACGAAGGAAAATGGAAAGATGAATCCCAACAAGTATTGTCACTACCATGAAAGCATCAGACAGAATACCAGCGAATGTCGCGACCTTCTCCGGCAACTGTGGAAGCTCTATGAGGACGAAAAATGGGATGACTACGTGAAGAAGCGTCAGAACAATCAACAACCCCCACAATGCTCCCAGGCTAATCAATGGCCTGTCGGCCAGCGACCTCTTCCACCTTTCCCTGAAAACGCCGCGGGAAGGGCAGTGCAGATGATCTCTCCTCTAGGAGGTAGCATCGGTGGGATCCTCCCATCGATGATTATATCGAGGCAAAGATAAAAAGCCGAGATATGGGCTCTAAGTCACGTCCACCAGACCTTTTTCCAAGTCATGTCGAAGTCCTGACCTCGCTACCATTACGGCGAATACTCCATCGACCAGATACCGAGGGAAGATGCCTCAAGTGGTCGGTAGAGATCGGGCAGTTTGGCATAACGTATGCATCTTGAACGGCAATAAAGGCACAAACTTTGGTAGATTTCCACGTGGAATTAACTTTCCCACCCTAGCAAGAAAGGGCAGTGGGGCAACCATGGGAACTATATGTCGACGGATCATCAACCAGCGAGCGAGTTGGGGCAGGCGTAGTGTTAATCAGCCGGAAGAAAGGTCTTTCACAACGACGATCCATTTCGGTTTCCAAGCAACAGACAACAAGGCCGAATATGAAGCCTTGATCAACGGTCTGGAAATGGCGATGGCCATAGGAGTTCAGCGCGTCAAGATTTTTTGTGATTCTCAACCGGTAGCTTTTTTTCAATGATGGGCGAATCTGAAGCAAGGAGGAAGCGGCGGATGATTGCCTACCACAGGATAGCCCAGAATCTAATCTAGAAGTTCAAACAGGTCGAGATATCCCAGATCCCCAGAAAGGAGAACACCCAAGCAGATGCCCTTGCTCGGTTGGCAACATCCGAAGGAGCAGCCGACATGTCCGATATAACGATCATCAAGCTCGCTATCCCTCGGGAGGCCGACCTCGATCACAAGCCCCTAACAACCGAGGAAGTTACTGGATGAGTCCGATCATCAAGTACATCAAAGAAGCGAACTCCTGGGCGACAAAGTCGAGGCACGACGGCTCCAACTAAGTCTTGAGCCGATATACGATCATCGAGGACCAACTATAAAGAATATGTATTGTATTGAATGAATAATGCGTACATGTTACATACAAATATATAGAGGTAAAAGATCTTCCAAGTATGGTAAAAGTCTAAACTAATCCCTATAATTGTGGGATATATACAAATCTAAAGGATTATGATTATTCATTCCTTATACATACCAAGAAATATACATGCCGTTCAAAGAATGGAGATTTTGGATCTAAGAGAGAAAAAAGCGAGCGAGGCGGGGTTTTGTGAGCAAGTCTGCTAATTGTTCATGCGTGCTAACGTGGGAGGCGATGAGGCGTCCCTTAGAGGCAAGATCATGAACAAAATGCAAATCAATTGCAATATGCTTCATACGAGAATCTTTGGACCGGGTTTAGGGCGAGCGGATAGCACCCATATTATCACACAGATCCTAGGTGGAGCAGACGGTGAAGGCCGAGATCACCAAAGAGATGGTGAAGCCCGGCCAGACTTCAAAGGCGGCGTGAGAGCTCTATACTCGGCCTCTGTGGAGGAATCAGGCGATGCCACTTGCTTTAGAGAGTGCCAAGAAATCGGGTTTGCCCCCAAGAAGATGATGTATGCGATGTCGACTTATAGTCCGAGAGGTCGCTACCAAAAGTCGAGTCGGATGGCTGTGATGGTGAGCTTGTCCTAACGAGCGAATGAACCATGATGCAAGGTTGCTTTTAAATAAGCGGAATAAGCGCTTGACCAAATTCCAATGCTCAACACTTGGAGAGGACATATGTTGAGCAAGTTTGTTCACCATGAATGCAATGTCCGATCGTGTTAAGGTCAAGTATTGGAGACCACCAATTGCACCGATATTCGGTAGCATTAATCGAGCCGGCCGAGGACGGCGCTTTGGGCGAGATAGGAGTACCAATGGGTTTAGAGCCTTCCCGACATGCCGACAAAGAAGGTCGAGTGTGTACTTATGTTGGGACAAGAAGAGACCCTCTTTACAACGAGCGAATTCAATGCCGGCGGAAGTATGAAAGGGGCCGAGGTCCTGATGGCAAATGTTGGTATGAAAGTGACTCGTTCTGGTACCGCAACTTGAGACAGACATGATCCAGTGACGATCAAATTGTTGGAGTTATACTGAAAAGTATGCTTTTACTTTGTATAACCAAACTGAATTTTCTTATTTATTTACTTAAATAAATTATTAATCACTATTGCATTTAAATATGAATGAATGTTATATATATTTATTGCAAACTCGTTCAATAAGTTAGTACGATTATTCGTTGTAGTTAATTTGGTGATACGGATCATAGAAGATCAAATTGACAGCTCCTCAATAATTAAGTACAAATTCACAACCTAGATGGAAATGAACAAACCATCATGAAAGGTTGATGTATAAGACTCAGATTGGCTTGTCTTGACCAAGAGATTATACTAGTGCATTTGGATGCCTTTGAATAGGACCTCTGAGAGGATAAATTCTTTGGTACTGAATATACAAGAATTAGACCTCAGTGGTGTGTTATTTCTTAATCTCCGTCCCTTAAATAGGATCGTGTGAAATTAATAACTACTGCTTTGACTTATGATAGGAAGAGAGTCATTGTGATTCGATACCTTATATCTTGGGCAATATTATTAATTACATGACGATTGCTGACATTTAATATGGAGAATCGTGTGCAAGTACGTCTTGCTTGATTTGTCCCCTTGGTGGGCTCAAAATCTTTATCATACCAAATCTTGCAAGTGGAAATTTATTTTCGGTATGGATAATAATGTTGAGTTGTCTTTACTCCAAGGATAAAGATATTAATTAATATAAAACTTGTTCAGTGGCTTAATTAATTAATGGACTAAGATAATCTTAAACACGGGAAATAATGACCGGTAGCCATATTATAGTAAAGTCGTAATATGGGTTAAGATGGATAGTTCAATATTAATTTTATAGTGGAGTAAATTAATATTAATGGACTTTGAATAATATTTAGCCCAATAATATAGCTTCATAGTCCATTGGAAGTTCAATCTTAATTCTCCTAAAGGCCCCTCAAATAGCCCAAATTAAAGTCCAATTAATGAAAGGGAGAAGAAAATATTTTTGCCTAATTTTTCCAATTTTTTTTCGAAAAATATAAATAAAAGATGGAGAAAGATTTTCTTTGAATTTTGTTATGGAATGAAGATAAGTATTCTTGGAATACAAGATTATCTCATTAAATTCAAGAAATCTCCCACATGGTTATTTATTAAGAGATTTTCGAAAATTCCATAACAATAAGGAGGAGGAGATTTTGTTGGGAGATATTTTTGGAAATAGAATATATTGGATATATTCAAGATTGTTTCTTGGAAAAGAAGCAAGAAAATTTCTCAATGCCCAATTGACCTAAAAATTTCGTCCCCCCTTATTATAAATAGGAGATGAATTTTTCATCCCCAATATAACACAGAAGTTGATTTTTTCGGAAAAATATCAGCGTCGACAAAAATATCAAATAATTTTGAAATAAACTGTATTTTTTCAAAAAACTTCAATTGTGAGAGTGCAATTCCATGTGTTGGAAATATTAGAAATCCACAAAGGTGGTGGCAAAATATTTTTGGTTTTCTCTCTTATTAAAATTGTTCGTGTGAATCCTCCCCTGGATTGCGTTCGTGAACTTGGGACATATTTGAGAAGGCTCTTTGGGTTGATCCATCGTCTCATCAGTCGTCTCTACAAGAGGTTAGTGATCTCGTAACTCCTAGATTCCGCATGCTTAGGATTTACGTGGAATACGTGTATGCATGTTGCTTATTCGCTTATTAATTATTATGTTGAATTGATTTAGGATTAATTCATGCTAGTAATTAATTTATTAATTTAAATATGTATTTAAAATCATCTCGAATAGATCTGGGCACCCCTATTTCCCAACAACTGGTATCAGACCTCAGGTTTCGAGCTCTGACTTTTAAATTATTATTTAAATTATGTTGGACATTAAATTTTAAAATTGGATTGTAGAATTCTTTAGATCTGCTTTTTGCGGTATTCAATTGTCATGATATTTAATGTGTTTAATTATGCGTATGAATGAATGGTTTTTTAATTAATTTCGTTCGGATTTATTTTTCTTGTGAGAAAATCCACGAGTAGATTAGCTATTTGATTTGATCAGTGTAATAGACTAGTCTAGATTTAAGGTGTATTTATTTTTCGTTAAGTAAATTGTAACCTAATCGAAGACGAAGATGGAGATGAGGAGTTAAGATGGATCCGGAACCGTACATGGGTGATGTGCATCGCCTGGCTTGCGGCAAGAGGGCGACGCATTTCGACGCGGACGTCGGCCAAGGTCGAATAGGGCTCAGCTAATTGGCCGCTAAAGGATCGCCCACAGCGTCTTACGATAGACGACGCGAGGCGCAGCGCCTGAGACCTTGGCGGCGGGGCTGAAATTTGAAGCGGCAGGGGGCGACTGTAGCGAAGCTGCAATGCCTTGCCGCTAGACGACGCCCGCCGGGACAGCTGGTCGGTACCCGAAGAAACCATAAGCGGCACAAGGCCTTTTAGCGCCACGGGCACGATGCGCCAGCTAAGCGGCGGCGGATCTTGGTCCTGCCAAGCCGCCAGTAGCCGGCGTGGCGTTCCAAGATGGAATTCTTTTCGAGACGAGCGAGTGGGATAAATTCAAGACGATATTTCTTCAAGATCAAAGGCGAGGAAAACCAAACCATGACCCAGTTGGATAATATGTTGCCCAATGTGTTTATTTTTACTTTTGCTTGATTTATTGTTTTTTTTTTCTTATGCTTTATTTAATTTGTTTAAATGTGTTTTGCATGAGAATTGCTCAAAGAAAAATCTCAAATTCAAAAATTAATAAATATGTTTTAATAATTAATTTGTTTTTGAATCGAATTAATTTTGACCTCCATGATTTATTTATTTGTGAAATCTTTTGGAGAAATTCCCTGCTGGACGGCCCAAAAAGATAGTTTTCACATGAATAAATTCTCAAAGGGATGATTGTGAATTATTATTAGTGGCGACAATGACCTCCCCACGAGGCTCGATCAAAAACAAGTAATAATTACATATTTAATCATGGTTATTACTTAAGGTATAAAATTGATATGCATATACTTCACCAAGTCCCCGTCAATTTTATATTGGTCAAGTGGGGCCGACTATTAATTTTTGAAATTAAAGTTTTATGTAAATCGTTCTTGTTTGTAACACAGCTTGAATGTGATTTAAATGATGACCCTCCCAAGAGGCTCATTTAAATCTGTTTTGAGATGTTGGCTGATGCATATTCATATTTTTTTTTAGATTTTAATATGAATCATGTGATCGAATTATGTAATTTTCTTTGTGTTAATCCGGACATTGACACAAGATGTATGTTTATTTCAGTTCAGTATGTCGTAACCTTTTAATCCACCGTTATTATACTTAAAGTCAATAGAATTTTCTGGGAAACTATGTTGTTTGGAAACGAAAACTTATTAACATCCTTGCTTCGCGTGAATTCAAATGGGTACTCAACGTACCAAAACTCGAAAAACCAACCAAGGGTGCCGGTATATGGGACGAGATGGAATATAGTGAATGGGAGCTAGGAAATGAATTGATGAGGGACATTATCTTGACACACATGTCAGATTCGTTAAAGGACCTTCATCAAGGATTTTCCACGGCTGCAGACATTATGGGAAATCTCGAAGCGATGTTCGCACATCCGACCCATATGGCAATCTAAAGCATTAAGCGAGACATGGTCAAGCTAAAGTTGGAAGAAGGAATGACTGCTAAAGAGCACATTCTTAGGGTTATGGTCATCTATGAAGAATTGGCATTTCTTGGCGAAAAATGTGACTTCAAGAGCAAAATTGATTTCATTCTCAATTCTCTGCCAAAGAGCTATGATCATCCTTATGTAAAATATCTAATGGAAGATATGGATTTTACTATGGACGATCTCATAAAGGTTGTTACTTTGGTCGAAAGAGGACAATGGCAAAGAAAGTGAAACCCCGGTTACAAAAGGGCACCTTCTCATTCTAGGCCAATTGGTGGTAAGAACAATGGAGATAAATAGGATAAACCATTTCTATTCAAACTTCAAAGATGAGAGCTTGAGCAAGAGGATCTGTTTGGATTATGGAGAAAAGGGACACTAGAGGTGGGCTGTTTCCAATCCCAAAAAAGAATGGAAAGAAAGGTATTTCTCACTCACTTAGTTGTTGAAACTTGTTTGGTGGAGTATGCTACCCATTTGTGGGTTGTAGATATGAGATCCACCGATCATGTTTGTTTCACATTATAGGGGTTCAAAGCGGACCGACAACTTAGTGGAAGTGAGATCCTCATCACGCTTAGGCGATCTTCTGAGAGTGGCGGTTTGAAGCGATGGGAGACGTGCACCGTCTTTTTGAAGACCGGTTTATAATTTTAAAGAGATGTTCTTTATGTTCTGTTTTTTTTCAAAACCTTGTTTCCGTTTCTAAACTATTTGTCCGATGGATATTCTGCTTGCTTTTAATAAGCATGTTCTTTTTTTTTAAATAACGATGTGATTATCCGTCGTGGAATTTTATGAAACAATCTCTATATTATTAATTGTGCACACCACTCACAAAATGCATCGTATAACTCATCTACTATTTCATGTAAAAAAAGAAAGATTATTAACGTGAATCTAACACTTCTTTGGCACTAAGATTAGGTCATATTAACCCAAAAATGATTCAAAGGTTTGGTTCAAGATGGTTCATTGGGATCTCTCCATATTGAACCATTTCCAACTTGTGAATCGTGCTTGGAGGGTAAAATGATCAAGAGGGCATTTGGAGCCAAGGGGCTTAGAGCTAGGAAGTGTTAGAAATCGTTCACACCGGCGTGTGTGGTCCATTCAAATCAAAATTAGAGGTGGCTACGAGTATTTACGTTACGTTTATCGATGATTACTCACGCTTCTGGATACATTTTCCTAATGAAGCATAAATCTGAGGCCTTTCGATAAATTCAAAGAATTTAAGGCTCAAGCAGAGAATCATAAGGAAAAGACTATCAATTTTCTACGAGATCTGATCGTGGAGGTGAATACCTCAGTGATGAATTCTTGAACTTTCCGTCGGAAGAGTGGATTGCATCCCAGATTAGTCGCACCCGTGCCCTCAACAAAAGCGGGGTTGCAGAACGAAGAAATAGAATGCTTCTAGAAATGGTAAGATCAATGATGAGTTATGCAGTTACCAAAATTGTTACGGGGTTACGCTTTGGAAACAACGGCCTATATTTTTAAACTTAGTGCCATCCAAATCGATTCCTAAAACCCGAGAGAGTTGTGACGTATGGCCGATTTATGGACACATCAGATCCGGGATGTCCGGGGTGTCGGCATACGTGATTGGGCAAGAAAGTCGGGTAAGTTGGATGCTCGTTCGAATTAAGGTTGTTCATTGGGTACCCGAAGAACGAAAAGATCGTATTCTATGGTCCTCAAGATCAAAAGGTCGTAATCGCATACACTATACCCCGACTTCACATATACACTCCATTCTTCGTGAAATGCCAAGCTAACACATCCCGCCTATAGAAAGGACTAAGAGGAATGGGGGATCCCGGGATCACATCCTCCATATCGAACGTGACATTCAAACTTCTCTAAATCCCAACCCGGCCTATCTGTCTCATCAAATCGACAACCCATAGATTCGCCGGGTGCCCGACCAAGACTAACTTTGGATTACCCCCGTCCACAATCCATGGATCACTCCACACCTTCACCTCTTCGCCACATCCCACAACCCAAACCAACCCCTTCTCAAGCACCTTTCCTTCCCTCCAAAATCTTTAGCAAGTGGTAGGCGGGAGAAGTAACCCGGCTTAAGATTTCTAAAGTTGTCCCTCGGGTAATGCGGGCTTTCGGGACCGAGCAAACAACGAGCTATCATTACTGAAGAGTCGCCAATACCTTAGCTAGGAGAGCCTTGTTAAATTCAGAAAAAATGGCGGAGCCCCAACCCATGCATCTTTCTTGGCCGCATAACTTCTCCCACCTCAACGATGCACCCTCTTCTCATCACTCTTACCCCCCACAAAAAAAAAGCAATCACGGACCACGATCTTTTCAACAATGTTAAGGGGATTTTGAAACATGATATAAGATAGGTCAATTGCTTGAACCCACGACTTCACCAACGTAATCTTGCCGCTTTGCGATAAAGTCTTCTTTTCCGTCCTTGAGTTTCTTCCTATGTTTTAAAAACCGGAACGGAAGTTGAGCCTAGACGACCCCAAAAAAGGTTGGACGAGGGTCGGACCGTCGGACCCGGATTGAGCCGTATGATGTCATAATAAATATTATATATATAATATGCATAATTTTTTAAAAAAAACAAAATTACATCCCATTTCATTACTTTTACCCACAAAAAGTAATTTACTTTTACATCCCATTTCATTACTTTTACCCACAAAAAGTAATTTACTTTAATAATAAAGCAAAAAAGATTACAATATTTCCAACCAAAAATAACTTTACCACTCTAAATATTAATAAATAATTTTCACATTAAAACTCGTGCTAAAAACAAATGGATAAATAAATTTAGAACGAAAGTAGTATTAATTACTTGATATTTAAAATTTCAGAGATCAATACTAAAATATATAATATTGAGATGATATTATAATTTTTATTTTTATTTTTTGACAGAAGAGATGATATTATAATTACACTTGAATTCATTAAATTTAATTTTTTAAAAACCTTCTAAAATAATATTTTAAAATTTGGAGTACACTTAAATTCTTTTTAAGAAAAATACATATTAATTGTATTTTATAATTGAAAAATGAAAAGCAAAGCCCCAAAATTGATAAATGGGTTGGGCTGAAAAAAAACAAAAAAAAAGGGGCCGGTTAAAAAACCTAATCTTATCTCTTCCTTCATTGATTCATTTAGTCATTCTCTAGTTTCTTCTTCAATCGGCGTCGTCGCCAGCCAAGCCATCTACCACCTGACAACCTCTCACGCCACCCGCTCTCACGCCAAATTGATAACCTCTCACGCCACCAAACTCTCCGCCGTCTTCCAACCTAAGTCGCGCCACCGCCGCCGCTACTCCTCCTCCAGCTCCTGGGACACGACAACGACGACTGTCTCCTCCGCCTTGGAGACCCCGAGGCATCAGGCGGCGAGCGCGGCGGACGGCGTCCCCTTTTCTTTTTTTTTTTGGTTTTTTTGTTGAAAACCGGTGAAAACCGGCGGTTCACCGGTTCCCGGTTTTCACCGGTTTTCGAACGGTTTTTCCGATTTTGAGGTGGGCGGTCCAATAGCGGTTCTATACACCTCTATTGGGCCGCTTTGGGGTGGTTCACCAGTCGGACCCGATTTTTAAAACAGAGGTTTCTTCGACACCCTATTCATCAACACCCGAAACAACAACATTAAAAACAATTTAATTAACCTTTATTAATGAATCTCCCTTATGCACTCCCAAATAAAATGTTGATTTCTGTAGAAAAAGAAAGCTCTCAAATGTTGCCTTCTTAATAAAATATTTTAAAGGAAAAAATAAAAAAGTAACCAAACTAATATTGACCGTATATTTATAATATGTACTAATATAGTATATTATTAGAAATTAGTACAATATATATGTATATATATAATACCTATATAAATTAATTGAAATTTTCATAATACCTGAAAAAAATGTATGTTTCAGTGTAAACAAATCGAATGTTTTAGTAAAATAATTAGGTTGCACATTTTAGAAATGCTTTCTTGAGTTACTTGCGGTCATATGATGCACAGAAAACCTACTCAAAATTGAGATATTCAGTAATAGTTGTACTAGAAATTAATATTAAATAAATTAAATTAAAATATAATGTATACTAAATATAATATGATAATAACTCCAAACTCATAAAATTTCAAGATTTAAAACGAAGGGCTCTAAAAATTGAGGATTGGTTAAAAAATATAAGTAATACATATGTAAAGATGTTAAATAGGATTAGGGTCATAGAGTTGCATGCTAAACGAGTTACAGTCAAGCAATTCACTATAAATGATCCACTAGAAGTAAGACTTAATTCTAACTTTAGTAGACTTCAACTAAAGGGCTATGGGATAAAAAAATAGATTTAAATTAAAAATTAAAAATAATTATAATATAACATGATGTAATTTAAATTCACCACATAAATTTAAAGTGCATACTAATATATATAATTCATGTTGTGTTAATAGAATCCAATAACATCGAATTCTTCTAAAGTGCAAAATAAGCCACCTCAAATTATTTTTGTCAAAATAATAATTTCTTTAGTTAACAAAAAAAAGTATTTTAATTATCTGAGTTTTTTTATTTAATCACTACTTAAATTTTAATATTGTAAAATTTAATGATTATATGATAAAAAAATCATTTTGTATATAATAAAACATGATAAAAATTCGTATGAGACTTTCTCGTTCATGAGACGGAGTACAATTTAGCTCAAATCAACATGCAAACCTCCTAAAAAGTTTAAAGCGTCAATCTTAAAATTATATTTAGTTTCACTTTACTAGAGACCGCCTAAATGCAAATATCCTCATAATAATTTTTTTTTTTTAAGATATTGATCATTTAAAGTAATTTCCCAAAATGTCCAATTATGCTCTACTTTTCCAATTTCAATTAATACATACACGTAGTTTTTTTTTCATGTTAGACGTGAAAGAATATAATTTGCTTTTTAAGAAAGTTAAAGAATATAAATATTAATATGTATTATCCTGAGAAATTGAAAAAAGAAAAGAAAAAAAAAGATAAAAAATAGTGCACAGCAATCACGTGTGAACTATGTAATTAAGGTGAGAAAAAAAAAATGCATAGCAGTTCAGTAATTAAATTGTCTACTTTCACTATTTATTGCTAATGGGAGTTTGTGCACTAATTAAGTTTCTCAAATAAAATTAATTGATATTAATTGATTATCCAAGTGGTTAAGTAACCCACTGGCTAAACGAAGTTTTTTCCATCCGGGCAATTTGTAGTCTAGGCCGGTTTTTGGACAGAATTTAACATAGTTCATTAAATTCAATCTCATTAATTATATATCCTTTTTATAAATAAAAAAAATACTAAATAAACAAATAAATTGAGCCTTTAATCCCAAATAATTGGATCGCTAATAAAAATCAAAATCTTAATTTGTGTGATATTTGTATTGCATTTTTTCTTAATGAAAAAGTGTTGTAGTATTGTTTGTAACTTTATCTCATGCAAAATAATTTTTCTATTATTTTTTTAATGTGCAGTCTTCATTAATCTATTAAACTTGTAAAACATCCAGATATTTAATTGAATCTAAGTTGATTAGATAATTATTTTAATTATATAATAAAATTAGACATAAATGGAGTTAAAATATTACTATTATTTTAAGCAGAGTGCGATGTGCATAATACTTTTAGTGGACAGTAGGGTCAAAAATTCCGGTATCAAAGATGGAAAGATCACATGTAGCTCCATTACTATGTTATTTCCATGCTGTCTTAAAGCTCTGAAGCAATAAATGAGTTTTGTAATAGTTATAGTTAGTAAAATATCTTGGTAAAAGACATTTCTTTTGGTATTTATCTCACGATGAAATGGAGCATACTTTGAATATTAGCGTTTTAACACTTTAAAATCTGAGAGTGTTGATTTATGTTGATTTGTATTCCGTATCGTATGAATTTTTATTATAATGATAAAATGTTTTCAATCACATCACCATGACGATTATATTAAGAGTGAGTCTGATGCTCTTATTTTGGACCATGCACTTTCGTAAGACATTTAGAAAGCGTGCAAACTATACAAAATAAACGTGCAACTATTCCAAACATAAACATGCAACTATGTTCTCATATTAACAATTGACTTTGTCTCGTATAAATAAATCGCGTTTTTTTAATATAATAAGTTGCACGCTTCTAAAATGTCTTATGAGTCTGATTCTCTGAGAGCATACAAGACCTAGCCTTATATTAATCAGCCAAAAATTGCATTGAACATGGAAAGTGTTTCGCACTCCAAAATCTTGGAGTCCTCAAGAAGTAATGAAATTAAACTTTAACAAAAAAATAAAATAAATAAATACTCCTCCTAATTATGTAGGATTTTTTTTCTTTTAATTAATATCTCAAATATATAAACTTGTTTTTTATTTTTTAAGTAGAATATTTTTTCTAATTAATTTACTAATATAATCTTATACATTAATTATATTGAAAACTATAATAATTATTAAATAATGCTATAATAGAAATTTTATGTGTTTAAATTATCTTTTTTTTTAAATCTTAATCTATGTATAAAACTTATTCAACGTATATAATTGGGACGGAGAGTGTAAAAGCAATAAACAACGCGGTCCGTGCCACACAAAAAATGAAGGATATAATTGCATAATGTATTTCAAGAGAGCACGATGAGAGTTTGACAAAGTATGTCAAAAATAGACCCAATATTTTATAATTGCGGTTCAATTGAGAGACATTCTCAACCCTCTAGAATTATTAAAATGGTGTGAAATTTTTAGGCTTTTCAGATCTTTCGTTTTTAGGCCCCCAAAAACACTTTGGATGTGATCAACTTTTGAAATTGACCAGTGCATACAAAGTTTGCTCCACTTGAAGTGATGCCCAGTTAGTGAATAATGGATTTTGATCTTTCAGTGGGTTCCAATCCCCCTGAATTAGTCAATTTTTTTTGGGATGTCGACTTATAAAAATAATAGTGAAAAATTATCACACTCACCTTTCAACCACGTAGTTATAATATGCTCAGAGATAATGTTTTAGTAATATTATATATCCGCACCTAAATATGTTTTGAGTTAATAGACTAGATATGTAAACTTGTCATGTGACGATTAAATATTTTAGAATATATTTATTCTGTCCATATTCTCAAATAACCCGTAAATTCTCTTTTGTATTTCATTTTTATCTATATTTAATTATCAAAATCACATAGGCTAATGTTAATTGTAGTGGTGGAGCCAGAAATTTGAGTCAGGAGGGCCTAACGTAATAGATAAAATAATGTGTTTTTTAATTAAATATATTACATGTTAGAATCAATTATTTATGGATTTAAAAATACATTTATACTACATTAGAATTCTTAATGTACTTACACAATAACATTCAACGTGTGCATAAAATTGATCTCGCTATCTAAAAAATTTCATATATAAGTGTTGAATCATTAAATAAAAGTATGCAAATTTAGTACATATTAATCATGAAATGCATCTAAAATCAATGAGCAAATTATATAACCAAATAATTAATAATGATATAAAGAAATTAAAATAAATAATTTGTATTAATAAATTTAGAGTTGTAGTAGAGTAAAATAAATAAATAAAAAAGGTGAAGAAATTGAGCTATATATATTTAAAAGTGTTAAAAGATACTACCTCCGTCCCAAATAAACGTGCACGTTTACTATTTTCACGTGTTTTTGCGAGTGAGTTTTTTATTAGTATTTGAAATAATAAAATATTTTTTAAAGATGCATGCAATAGATGAGATGTAAATCTATAATACTCTTCTTTAAAAATCACTTATCATTTGAAATACTAATAAACAACTCTATTCATAACTTCGATAATAAAATAAATTAATGCTGATTTTTATGAAGACGGATGGAGTATTAGAAAAAAAAGAAGATTTTGACTAATTAAAGCACTATGTATTCAAAGTGATAAAAGAAAAAAAAATAAACTTAAACTAGATTGAACCTTGGTTGCTAATGGGCCGAGACCGTCCCAACACACTAAAACCAATAAGACACCAACAATAATTAGTAATAATATTAAAATAAACATATATATATTGCACATTTTAAATTTAAAAAAGAGTCAGGGGCCAATGCCCCCTCCAATCCTTGGCTCCGTCCTTGACTAATTGCATTATTAATGTCACTGTAAGTAAATCAAGATAATGATTGTCCAGTCAAAAAGTTAAATGAATAAATAAATAAATACATAAACATGGACAACTAAACCCTGGTATTGTAGGCCCATATTTTTCACTTACATCGCATCAATTAAATTTAACTATCACCCCCACCAACATTTGCCTCCCCTTAATTATTATTATATCTTACGTTGATTTGGTGATTTGCGCATTAATTCTAACATTTCTAATTAATTGTATTCTAATTTTGTCTGTTAATACCTTTTCCCCTTAATCCATGGGATTCACACCTCATTAATCACTAATTCCACTTGTTCTTCTTCCAACATCTGATGTCAACTATAGTTTAGAAACTGACATCTCTGGGAATCCCACCATTTTTTATATTATATACCATTCTGGTGCTTTTTTCCACTCATGTCTTTATCCTAATTTTTTTTTTCATTTATCCAATCAAATTAAATTGAGAATCTAGTGTAGATCTCACAAGAGTTTTCCGGTAATTGAATTCGAATATATTAAATTCTGGATGAAATAAACAAAAATTAACACAAAATAATTCAAGTTGATGAAGTAAAAACAAGAAAAACTATTGATTTTAGAGTGTTAAATTGTAATTATTGATTCTTGTTGTTGTGTATTTTTTATACCAATTTGTATAAAAATCCTTTTTTACTGTTAAAAAAAAAACTACTTTAATTAGGCTTGGCAATGGAACGGAGAATCTTCATCCATGAGAATTTACCTCGATCTGAGCAGAGAATTCTCGATTGTTTTCTTTGATTATATCCTCCGTCCTATCTTCTTTGGAGTCTCGATAAATTATTATTTATATATTACTATTATTGTAATACATTGCTCAATTATATATACATTGGAATTTGTTAATCCTGTAGGAAAATATGCACCGTAGATGGCTGAAAATAGAATAAACGAATAATCGAGGCACGTGTCAAACACGTTTTCCTTAAAACAAATTATGTCCTTCACTCTCGGTGTTAGTGAATCATTAGGACACTTGTTTATCGAGATACTGATGATTTAAAACAACGATATTATCACTATATCTTATTCGAGGCGAACCGAGATGTTGACTGAAATACATCACCGGAGCATGAACGAAAGCAGTAACAAAAAGAATGCAAAAAAGTATTAGCAATTGCTGGAATAGTATCAATAAGAATTTCCAATTCATTCATCTCAAGTTGTTTTTCCAAGTAATTTTTCAACTTCGACTAAGTGCTACTTATAGTATCGAAATTTGACCGTTGGAAACGTTCGGCATTATGAGCCACTAATGACCTCAAAATAAAACCGACATCATGAATAATGAACTATTATTTCAGGATTAAAATTCTAATTTATGTTTTGTAACCGTCACACTAAAATGTACGTAACGTTTCGTTTATTAATTTGCCGCAACCGTTACGTGTCAGTAATTAAATTAATGGAAAAATAAAATCTAGGCTAATTCACTTCTTCATTTGTATTTTTCCAATGTGGGACAAAAGCTCACTATTTTTCCATTTCCTAATAATTGATTACAACAATTTTAAAAATTAATTTCTCATTCATTAAAAAATGAGCAATATTTTTCAACAAATCCTAAGAGATAAACTCTTTCATCCATCTTCTGTTTAGAATCGTAGTCCTTATTCACAATATTTTAATTGATTTACCTCTTTTTTTAATTATTTTGAAGTTGCAATAGTGTTGCCATTATCGGCTTTTTTGCCCGTCAAACCATCACCGTCTCTTCTTCTTCCATTGATAAAAGAAAAATAAAAAAATAACAAATTAATGAAATGTGAATTGTGAAATTGCAAGAATAGGATGAGGATAATTTTCTCTCCATTCTCTTGGCGGAAAAGTGAGCGGGGATTCATCCCATTAACATTCCTACTTCTAAGTTCGAATTGACATAGACAAAAGTTATAGGGTCATATTTGTAATTAACTCCACAAATTTATTCAGCATTTGCCCTTATATAATAGTTATCTGTGGTTTCCTTTGTAAAAAAAAAAAATATAGTGTAAAATTACAAACTAGTTAATTAATCAATATTAAATTAGTCAGTGTCAAATATTAGGTGCAAATTAATATTTGAAGGCATTTTTACTTTACAGGCCTTATTTTCATACATGAAAAAACTTTAATTTATAACAAAATTCTGTAATTGGTGAATGTAAGACAAAATTGAGTGGTTCATGGTTCACTCGGCACAAGTAATTCATGGTTCACCTAGCCCGAATAGATCATAATTTAGGATTCATTATTTAGTGTTTAGGGTATATATGGTTGATTTAGGACAATTTTATAGATTTTCATACATGAAAATTTTCACACTAGACATACTCCTCAATTAATATTATGTACTAATCTTTCCACTAAATTTTTATCTTTCAATTAAGTTGGTCATATTTTTCTGCAGATAGATTAGATTGCAATTGGTCAATTGTTTTTGTGATTGGTTGATAAAAAATTTCAAAATACTTCATGAATATCCATTTGTTTTCATCTTCACACGAGCTAATTAGTCTACTGTTTCAAACACAAACGTGTACAAATATATTCTTGCAACAGAAGCTAGTTGGTTAATTGTCATTTTGAAGTTTAAATTAATTTTATTGTAAATTAATTACTTATTTCAGTTATATTTTATTGGTTTCGTTTTTTTTTGGGATAAAACCACGAAACATCTAGAACACGAAAAAAATATAAAGATTGGAAATTTTAGAAAATGTAATTTCTACAAAACGTCAAATTAGATATTCATTACTTCCCCAAAATAAACTGAAATGTTTCCCTAATTAATTAAACTCTTACCATTAACATTTACCAAAATTTATCAATTAAGTGGTAGTGACATTTGGATTACGTTATATGATGTGACGAAAACTCTTTGCTGCCACATTTTTTTCCAAGACACGATAAATATAAATGACAAATGAAAATAAATAATAGAGTGGAAAGACCAAAAGGTCCTTTTGGAAAAAGATAAAATCTCATATCAATTGGTCAAGACGAATCTAAAATCGTCGACAAATGCCTCAACTTTATCCACAGTATATTTATAAAAATATCTAATATATTTAATAGGTCAAATATTTTTTATATGAATCGTTATTTGAGTGCATAAGTGAACCACTAAAAAAAAAGATAGGTTGTAGGTAGATGTCAAAAAGACGATCACTACAGCTGTTTTGGAAGCACCACAAAGGAAAACTGAAAACTACAAAGAAAGTTTTGAAAAAAGTAGTTTCAAAATTAATCCCCAGCCACGTTGCTTTCTTGCTTCAACTATTCTTAACCATTCCTTTTTTATTTTTTTATAACTCCTCATTTCTTATATTACTCTATTTGGTTTCATTTTAATCTTTAGTGTAAGATTATTTCAGAAATATTTTAAGAAGTAATTTATTTTATGCACTTCAAGAGAAAAAATTCACAAAACGATCCTTGTAATTTTATGCGAATCTATAAATGATCCCTTGTAATTTTATGCGAATCATAAATGATCATAAAAAATTTTATTTTAACAATTTTAGTCGCTTTTGGTTTTTAATTTTAGTCGTTTTTCATAAATAATTTAAATTTGATCCTAAAATTAGCATAACTTTTTATTCCAGTAACTTTTACTACCGCCACCACTTCTCATTTTAATCGACTTTCTTGAGGAAAAAACCCCAATCGATTTCATGTTTTGATTACACCTCCCCGTGAATCCTTGAACAAAATCACTTAATTTTATTCATTATAAGTGGCTAATTTCGAGTGATTTATGTTGAGACGAGAGTTGAAACCTATACTATTTCTTCATCTCATTGAACCCATCATTTGATATTTTTTTTTAGCGTTATTTTTGTAAGTTACATCATATTTACGGTAATTTTTCGATGAAAATAACTAGAATTAAAATCAAAAGATCAAAATTGGTAAAATAAAAATTTATAGGACCATTTTGTGGGTTCGAAAGAAAATCGTAATGAATTTGTTTTTTTTTTTAAAACAAGAACAAAAGAACCATATAAAACCAAGATATATAGGGGTAAAGTTAGAAAATGAAAGCTAAATGTTTCTTGATAATTTTAAAAAGGCGACTAATATAATGATAAATTCAAAGCTATTTATAATTTTATACTTCTTGATTTTTTTTGAGTGAGCTTTTACAATAAATATATTCATAATCTAGAAATTATATAAAATTCATAATATATAGCTAGCACATAGAATTAATCATATAAAAATACTACACTATTGTCCTAAGTTTAACAATATCCATCCAAAAAGTGTGCGCATATTGATTTTCGTGTAAGAGTCCAAATCAGATTTCATTTCTCCATCAATAAAAATAAGTAACATATTGCCATACAATTTAGAGGGGTATATATTACAACGTTTTTTTTTAAGAATCATGCCAATCAACATCCCAGCCACTCATTTCCACTACTATCTTTAGTGAGCTACAGCAAAAATAATGAGTTTTCTTTCTTTTTAAAAATTCAAATTTGTAGACAAATATAAATAATTGAGATGGAAAATTGGTTTAATCATAAACTTCCTATATAGTAGCAAGACACTTAACAGAAATAAAATAAAATTAACTATAAAACACATTTAATAGGTATATATAGTTATTTTATACTTATCAGATAATTTGTATATATGCGATACTGGTTTATCTTACCTTCTTCAATTTACGTAATTTTTTTTTTGTAACTATTAGTAATTTTATCGTGATTAAGCTACTAGAAAATGTTGTAGTAGAGCAATTCACTTAATTAATTAGCATTTGTACAAAAATTAGAAAAACGGTGAGTTGAGGCAACTAATGAAACTGCTCGAAAATAAACTATTGTTAGTTCAACTGATGATGATCAAAATATGGAATTATAAAAAGTTAGTGCTGTAACATCATTCATATGGGTGATTGGAGGTGGTCCTCTTTTCTCATTGGAAAACTTTTTTTAGGTTGTAAAAAGGTCCCCACTTCTACTAATTCGTTCCATCTCTTTCCGATCTACTTTTTGCAATCACAAGAGATCTTTCCTATGTATGCAATTTGATTAGTGTTTTATCTCAAATATACTTTATAAAAAATAGAATGATTTAGTTTGACCTAAAATCCACAAAGTGCGGGGGGCTAGCTCTTGAAAATTCTAATTTACCTTTTGAAAGCTAGAGAATATAAGAGCTAGCTAAAGGTTATCATACCATGTGTTGACTTAAGTCTTAACCTGTGGTGTGGTGTAAATTCAAAAGCTATTGAGGGTTATAAACTTATAGCTATTGAAAGATGGCATCGTATCGTGTCACATTTGTATTGTACAACGTCATTTTTTTATTTTAGGTGAGGCTATACGCCGTCGTTCTAACTTAATTTAAGGCGAAAAATATGATCAAAGTCGGACCAATTCATATGTTACTAAAATGAAAATCTCATGTTTTGGGCACTTTCGCGGATAAGTCTAAAATTGTGCCGCAGAATTAAAGGTTTACTTAATTTTCATTTTAGTACTCACTCCATTCCATAAAAGCGTGCACATCTATTTTGTTATCGAGTTTTTATGAGCGAGTTGTTTATTAGTATTTCAAATGATAAAGTGATTTTTAAAGAGGGACATTATAGATTTACCTCTCATCTATTGCATGCATCTTTAAAAAAATTTTATCATTTCAAATACTAATAAAAAACTCGCTCGCAAAAACACTTGAAAATAGTAAACGTGAAGTTTCTTTGGGACGGAGGTAGTATAATATTATAATTATAAAATCCTATCCTATACTCCCTCCGTCTCAAACTTGTTTTCCTGTATTCCGTTTTGGGCGTCCTATTCTTGTTTTCCTCTTTCCTTAAATGGAAATTTCTACTTTATCACTTTATCATTTTATCACATAAAATACTAATAAATAACTCTTTTTAACCCCAACTACCCATCACTTTATCACTTTATCATATAAAATATTAATAAACAACTCTTTCTACCTCAATACTTTATCACTTTATCACTTTTTCTTAAAACCCGAGCACACAGTAAACAGAAAAATAAGAATCTGACGGAGGGAGTATATAATAAAAAATCCTGCGTAACTTTCCAGACAAGCACTTGAGTACGGATACATTATAATATACTATGAATTTTCTCAATATTGCTATAAATAGTTGAGCATGAATATGAATAGAAATCACATTCCATAAACTGTCAATCAATTCCCTTACAATTACATAACGACCTTCTTCTTATATAAATAAACATGAGAAAGAGAAAGACAGATAGGTCGGGTTTTCCGAGTTTATTTTGAAGATGAGAGACGAGCGCGATGGAGAAGCAGGGCACGTGCATTACTAACTCATATATGCAATTTTTTCGATGAGTTATTATTTCATGTACCCTGCTTTCCCATCACGATCCCTCAATCTTATTTTAACGCATTGATGGAGTAAAGCCTAGCTAACCTTTTCAGGTAAATTAACTACTTTGCAATATGATGTCCAAAATTTGTGGACATTTGCTTAATTAGTATATAAAATGAGTAATATAGACTAATAACATTCAAAGTTCTATGATAATGATTTGAACTCATTATCAAGAGGTTTTTTTTGTCAAAAAATGAAGAACAAAACTCATATGAGATGAGCTAGATTGTCAAACGATAACGATGAAATTTTTGTGGTGTTGATTATGTTTGAAAGATATTTGTCAAGATTAGCGGCAGTATTAGAGCACGCGGTTGTTCGATCAAGAAAGTGAATTAAACTCAGTATCTAATTGATGATTTTTTTTTATTAGGCAAAGTTAATTGTTAGTAGTATCTAATTGATGAGTGTATATATTACTATATATATGAAAGAATTATGTCTCATTTAAAAGTCCGAACTTATAAAGATGTGTAAAATTAATTTGTAGGACGTGAACGTGAGCCTAAACCATAAAAGAATTTTGTGTCATGATCTAAAAGTTCGAATCTATAAAAAAATGTAAAATTATTTTATTTATTTATTTAATTTCGCTAACAATATATTGCCATTATATCTCTATGTTTGATCTTCAACTTTGAAATATGCCTAGTAAACCGGAAGTCACAGATTAACTATTCGGTGTCATCTGAACCAATCTAAACATATTAATACGATTAAGTTCTCCCCATTTGTACAAATTGCAAAAGGAACTTTTAAAATGAAGTTTTGTTATATTAAAAAATTTATATATTAATTACCGTTAATTACGAAAAAAAAGGTGTGACTTTTCTGCATCTAAACCTTTATATTTTACTCCATATTTCATTTGCCACTTTTTGAACTTATATTATATTCTTAGTAATTTTCAACTTATATATGATTTTAATTATATTTTGTCCAAATATCTTTAGTACTTGTGCCGCAAAATGCCTTTAAGGACCATTTTCATAGAAGGATTAAAATATATATAATTAAATTAGATTTTGCAAAAAATATGATATATTTTTTTTTGGAACAGCAAAAGAGATTTTTTTATTAAAAAGCGGGCATAAGGAATACTTAACGATAAGAATCAATACTTACAATTTTAACATTCTAGAATCATTCTAGGATTAACTAACCGGTCGCTATAAGAAAAATTAAAACAATTCAACCCTTTCACATAAAACCAACTCCAAAGCCTAGCATTAATATCATCAACAATTTTAGAAACTGAAAAATCGGTGCCATTAAAAATTAACTCATTTCTTCCTCGTCATATCGCCCAAATCACACAAAGCCAAATAGATGCAACAATTTGTTTATCTTTCTTGCCTCTCAGATGTCTACAATGACTAAGTAGGTTGTAGACGGGTCTATGGTGAAGTACAATCGAAATCCCGAGCCATCTGAAGCATTCCATCCAAATCTTGTAAGAGATTTCACATTCGAAAAAAATATGATTACCATTTTCATCCTTTGCCTTGCACAAGGGCATCGAACATCGCCATTCAGGGAATAATATTCCTCCCATAACACTCGCCAAGCATGAGCTATGATCTTTACCGGAGTGAATTTGTTCCAAATGAGCTTAAATCCCTCCTCCAAAATAATAATTGAGATGATGGTTCCCAACCCGATTTGAGAGAGTGACATAAAAGGACTTAAATCGAGTAATGTCGCTTGGGTCGCCATTCCACGTCCATGAATCTCTACTTTCTCCTTTCAAAGGGAACTTGTTAATCCAAGAAATGAAGGTATTAAATCTGGCGTACAACACCCGATCCGACAAGGTCATCCACAAATATTAAAGGCTCGACCCAATATAAAAAAAAACTTTCAAAGTACCGAGAATTTATAACAAGAATATGTGCTAAAATATTGAGATTTTGATGATCCAGCTAACTTCAACATTTGAAGAACTTATTAGACACTTCTAGTAATTTGAGTTAATAATTTTTACTTGGATTATTGTTTTTTTTAGACCAATATTTGGATTATTGTTAGAGACTGATCTTCTTGCTTTCTGAGCCCACCCATGGGCATAGGTTGTGACAAATTGAATCATACCTTGATATAATTTTGCCTGGAATTTGGATAAAGGGTGTGTATGTGCAGATCCATTGAAGTGCTTTGCTTTATCATCACCCACCCTCAAGATATAAATATTAAAGAATAGAAATGTATCAATTCATGTGCTGTTCATAATATATTTTGTATTTGCTACTGTATACCACAATCTCTTTTAATTCTTCTTGCCTCAATTTTCAGATTAAAAAAGTAACTGTATTAATGTGTAATTTAGAGTTTTTTTGTTTTGTTTTGTTCTATCTGTTTATGAGAGTTAGGATTCGTTGATTGTTGAGTTATTTTGCTTGAATATGTGGAGTATTATTTATCATATTAAGCATTATATAATTGTATTCATTTAAAAAATCAATATCGAATATAATTGTTAATGTATCAAAACATGCATATAGAAGCAAATGAGCCGATTTGTTGACTTAAAACCTTTTTATAAAAATCTAATACTAGTATATAACATGTATAAAAAAAAGACATTAAAAATTGTCTTGGCTTAATTTTTTAAATTATTAAAAATATTAAATTAAATCGGGTTTAAGTAGGCTGGATCATAAACCCCTTGTCGTTTGTATAATTTGATATGTTGCCACCCTACCCCTATTTTTTTAATAACTTTCGATATCCGTCTAAAAAATAAACAATTAGGGATCAAAATTAATCATCTATTAAGCGGGACTCCTTTAAAATCGAGGCAGCAAATTTCATATAACCCACCCATCTAAATAATTGATCGCACTTAAAGGGTATTGAACTTAAGATTTAGAGAGAAGCTTATATACTCCTAAGTTCCAAGTTTACCCCATTTGGACAAGCCTTAGGGTAGTAACACCCTACCTATTACCTACAAAGGATAATAAGATATGAATATTCCTCATGTAAACTTAATTATAACTCATGATAAAAAGGTTGATATCTAATTTGTTTTTACAGAGAGGAGATTCAATGCAAGTGATTGAAGGGTTCAAGGGACATTAAACATTTCTTCTGAAAACCGGGAAGACTATCTAGGTAATCAAAGTTATTATATGGAATAAATCACCCATCGTTTTCGCTTTAAGCATAATCAATATTATGACAAATTTGTTTATTATAAATTATCCCATATTTGTCTATATCCACGTCAATAATTCAACGCGAAATCTCGATGTTATCAAAATGGTCAAATTCATACCGGACACTTGTGATATTTCCAGTACTTAATCTGAACATGGATATTGTACAATTTAGTTTTTGTACTTTATGGAAATTTGCTGCTTTTATACATAACATGATAATGATATGATATCATTTGCGTTTTGCTGTTTCTAATTTAAGGTGATTGATTTTCATTTTGTTGTTTTAAATTATTAATTTATTTAATTTTCGCATTTCAGCAAGTCTTACATGCTAACATGAGTCATTTGATTAAAAGGTGAAACCAGGTGGCTTAGATCACTTGGTCACTGAGCTCCTTATTTGAGTGGGAGATCCAGATTCGATTATCTCTGGGAACAAATTTGGAGTTATGGGAGTTATAAGGTGGATTGACAATTTCGTGGAGTATTTGAGTTCTTGATTTACTAACTAACTACTAATAACTAACTTTGCCAGTTAAAAAATATATATATATTAAAAGGTGAAACAAAAGGAGAGAAGAATGTGACCGTGTAGATTGCGAATTGTCATTTGATTATTGGGTTCCTCCAAAATACAAAAAATTGTGGGCTTTAGTATAATATATTAGCCCAAAAGTGAAAATTACCAAATTTGGACTACCCTCACTAACAACTCTGTTAGGTCAGGTTATTTGCACCACTAGAATTGGTCCAATTTATGCTCTCCCGTGGGCACTTACACTACCAATTATATTTTCTGTGTGATGTGAGCCTACTAATTTCTTCTTCATAAATGGGCCTAAGAGTCGGATTAGTTTACTATAAAATTTGTTACGGATATTAAAAATAAAAATCTTGTGGAAAGTCAGAAAATTATATCATATTTTTTAGAGTGGGGGAATGCGGAAACATAGTCACTTTCGGAATTTATTCCAAGTTTTTAATAATGTGAAATTAATATATTATTTATAGTCATATTTACTAAAAATATCCCTCAAGACACTATGTGACACAATGTGCTAAAAATATTTTTAGCAAAAAATTATTAAAAAATATATTACAAAATGCTAAAAAAATTACTAAAAATATATTTTTTTAGGCAAGACTCAGGGGTTGACTCAGCCTTTAGGTATCTAGGATTTTTATATGTCATCAGAATTCTCAATTGTAATTGGGCTTGTTCAAAAGGATTTCCTCGAGCGAGGCATCATTTTGGCCCAAGTATTCTTAATATACAACATTTTCAACTTTTTCCTTTTTGGTGGACCGTTTTCAAATTTTGTTTTACTCAAGTTTGTTCTTCGATATCATTAATATAAATGCTAATTTTATTCTAGTATCATATACGCTTGTCTATACTATAAAAAAATTTACTCGAGAAATTTCATTTTGATTAAATTGTGAAGAGCTTTGCCCCTTTGGGATGTGCATGGCGAGGACTTTGATATATAGGTAGAGAAGATTCCTTCAATTTTGATGGTCACACGTTTAAATTTAAAAATCCGAGTACACACAAAAATTAAAATTTTAATTTCGCCTAACCCTAAGTTATAAGAGTAGTTTGGAATTTTTGTGCCGACAATAATTCCTCATGAACTTACCCATCAAGTATTAACTCACATACCCTACAAAAATCCCATGATTTTATCATACCTTGTACCTAAAGGATACATCAAATATTATTGTTGATTGCGCTATTTAAGCTTTCTCTCTTTCAATTTTATTGGTTTAAGAATGTAATATATTGTATATCAATAATCAATTGGACTAATTTTTTGCACTAAGGTGAGAGGTGCCTTTTTTTTTTTTTATCGAGACAAAGTTAGATATTAGTTGTTAGTAGTTAATCAATTAAAACACCCAAATCTTGTAAATCTCCAATCCACCTTATACTCCCATAACTCCAAATTTGTTCCCAAGGAATCGAATCTGGTCTCACTTTCAAATGGGGAGTTGACGGTGGTGGTAAAAAAGCCACAAAAGCATCGATTGGATCCTTATTCCAATTTAATAGTACTTCATTTTTTAAAAATAAAAAATTCGTATGAGACGGTTTCAATGAATATAAAATGGGGTCTGTTGCTAAAGACAATCAACACCTACCTCTCAAAAGTGTTAAAAGAGTCGATGTAAAATTATCTTCCAAATTATTCTTTGTAAAGGGCGAAGTACAAATACCAGTGTCTCTCTTTTTAAAAATATCTTAAAATTCCATATACACAACATGTATTAAAAAGTAATATCAACAAAATACAATAACATCTCATCATCAATCATCATCGATTTAAAACAAGAGACTTGAGAAAACAATTGACGAACGCTAAATTGAAATGAAGGGGTTGTAATCAGGTAGTTGCACATTTAACACATGTGAACTAAGAGACTTGTCATTTAATACCTACAATGTAATAATTTTTCATACTACAAACATTGACATGATTTTCATAAGACTGGTGCCCAAGTATATGCGTTGTCTTCAGATATTAACTGGTCTGGCATGCATTAGATATTTTGCCCATATTTTGCGATCAGATACTGAATTTATTAATTTAATTATTGAACCCCTCAACAATACATATATGCACATATGCATGTGTGTAAATTGTAATTTAGTTTTTTGAGGTATTTCATGCATGCTAATTAAATTGATAACTCTAGTTGTCCTTTCTAAATATCAAACCTACCGACGTAATCAGTTTTGATTTTGACCAGATGTTTCTTTTAATTCTCTCTGTATTTATGGTTTATCTATTGTGCACTTTGTTAATTAGCACGTATTAATTATAATCATTTTATTTATAAGTTTACCTAGCACATTATAAGTACTATGTTGGGAAAAATACTTTTTTAGTCACTTAATTACCACGTACTGTATTTTAAGAAAAATAATCTTACAGTATGTGTTTTAAGCCTCCAATTTTTGAGAGATCACAAACGCATACATGTACATCCTACCGATATTTTAATTGCTAAATATCTTGCAAAAATTAATTATTCAGATAGTAACCTGTAACCAAATGTTTCTTTATACATTAAATACTCACACAATGTGACAAATATAAGTTGTTACTCATCCAATAACAACCCTCTCTGTCTTTCTCTTCTTGCAATTAATGCATGAACTCTATGCCACAATATGGTATATTTTTTCTCTCCAAATAAAGGCAGTTTATAAAATGAAATTTCTGATTGGTGCTAAACTAACCAGAAATTTATTTTAATCTAGTATGGCCAGCCAGCGTAACTGTATGTATATAAAAATAAATTGTTTACATCTTTTATTTTTATATGAGTTCGTTCCTATTGGATCGACATTTAGAACCGTCACGTGGCACCGACCTAATTAATATGAAGTGAAAATGGACGTATTATCATTCATGGGGTTGGGTGTCATCTGCTTGAATCTGGCAAAATTGTTTCATGAGTGTATTTTAGAAAGTGTCTTAATTATACAAAATAAAAATGTGCAACTATTCTAAAATAGAAACATACAATTATGTTCCTATATTAATTCTTGCGACTTTTCGTATAAATAAGTGTAATTTTCAACATAATAAATTACACGCTTCTAAAATACCTTTGTGAGTCTTGTGATCTGGCCACGATGATACAAGACCTAGCCTCATTTATAAGGAAGAATCCTTGTTTATTGTTGTAAAAGTCGTGTTTACATTGGAAAATATGATGTGGCGATGTATGTTACAACTTAACAAACAAAATAATGATGTGCCAAAACAACTTTGTGTGTGTGTGGTACAACTGTTGTATGTAGGATGATAACAAAGAGGATTTGATGACTCCAGTTCATCAAAGTTGACTAAGTCTGGGGGCTTACCAAGCCAGGATTATATTATTATGGTTTAGAGAGTGTGTCGATCACAATATGTTAGTGACGAGCACAATGGTTATGTGGGAGGGAGAGTTGATACAATAACTATCTTAGGAAAATTCTGAACCTTTCTCTTTGTTCTTTTGGATCTATTTATAGTGTTTGGATGAGCCGGTGGTGTCTGGCTTGAGTGGTGGTGCCTCGGTTAGCAAGTTGGCGATTTCTTAACATGCGAATCTATGTGGTGTTGCCACATTTCTGTTCATGCTTCTTTGGTTGACATTTGTCTTTACTTTTCGAGAAGTATCCGGCTTGTCATCCGGATGGTGATGATGGTGCGTCGTGGGTGAGCCAGATTCTTGTGCTCACCGGTGGTTATTCGCACCATGAGGCTCGCCCTTGTGGTCATTCATTGAAAGTGATGGGTCGCGCCCACGGCCTTGATTACGTGCTTTCGACCTAGAAGCGAGCACTTCTGCTCTCCACTCTTGGGACCTTTGTTAACCATGTCGCAGCGTGCTCGCTCCCGATATGGTCGCTTTTACTTGCACAGAAAACATTGTTTGTAAACCAAGTGCTTTGATTCTTGATGTCTGCTGTAGCCGGGCGACATGTCCCTCCCTCCCTGTTCCTCTAGGTTTTAAATCTTTCCTTCTCTGTTCATACGGTTTTTCCGCTCGACCACTACAGTGTTGAATCGTCTTGAGTGAGTGTTCAGCAGTTTCTGCAGGGAGGCGTAATTTTTGCAATGTGATGGCTTACGCTTCAGAGAACCCTCACGGTAGCTGAGATCGTGACCGCAGATGGATCGGCGGAATGTGTATCCGGTGGTGAGCACACAGTCTGAAATTTGCGGGCACTTTTAGTTCTTTTGGTCCGCGTATTAGATCCATGTACGTGGCAAAATATTCTTTGGCCAAGAAACACAACAATACCCCCAGGTCGGTTGTAAATAGCTAGTCCACGGGACGTTTTTGTTCTTTCTTTTTAAAGCGAGCAATATCTCGATTTGTTCATTTTGCGTTCCCCGTACCCGTTAGCGACTTTATAGCAAATTCTATTTTATTTTTTTGCGCTTTGGGTTGTGGGGCAACCACAGCCACAAGTGGGAGTAGTGAGAGCCGCGTTATAGATTAGTTGGGCGGAAGATTCTACTTAGTAAAGTCAGTTTGGGGGGACAGCTGGTTCTCCATGCCTTTGGACACGTAACTTACCCAAGAAAAAAAAGTTGCCACGGATGGGGAATAGGTACTCGCTAGAGGCCTTGTGGTCAGGGCTTGATGTAATGGGTTTTCTTTGAATATTTTTTATTCAAGAAACCCTATTACTCTTAAAGTATAAATACTTGCCTTCATTCTTTTTTTTCCTTCCTTCGTTTCTTCTCCAATCATTGCCCTCTCTTCCCTTTATCAAAATTTCAGCGACTTCCATTTCTCTGACGAAGAGCTTTTTTCGTGTAATCATCTCCTTTTCTCTTCTTCAATTTCAATGTCTTCATTGTCCAATTCTTGAGGCTTTGCTCGATTCGATTGGGCTCCTGAAACGCCCCGGTCGTGGATTCCTCGCGTGCATCCACCGCCACCTTCACCGGACTCGGTAGCCGATGTTCGCTCAGCAGCATTTTAACGGGGCGACCGCCGAAGGGTTCGCAACCGTCACGTGGTGTTGTCCCCATCGTCAGACGAGAAAACAGACGAGGTCGATGAAATGGCCTCGATTTAATTTTTGTGAGCTTCGGAGAAATAGGCCGTTTAATCAACAAGCAGATTTGGGAGATGGGGTAGATGACGATGGTCGGGCGGGCTAGAGAGTGATAAGTTAGGCGAACACGAGATGGTCGGGTTGGCGAGCATAAATACGGGTTGACGGCGTAGCACACATCTGTCGAGCGGGCGAAAGCCTGCAGTTGCCAGGTAGGGGGCATGCGAGTGGCGAAGGGTGACGAACCACCAAATTGTACCCATGTGATTCGCCGATTATTCTCTCGGTATATGATAGAAAGACCCAACTGACCTTATTAAGGCGTAAGAAAAACCAATTTCCGTGGTTAGATTAAAGAGTATAATCGTAGAGATTGGTTAAATAAGTTGTGCAATATGAGACCCCTAAGATGTCTTCTTTTGGGTTCGGGAGAGATGGCCCGAGCGATCAACCTCAAATTGATTTTGTATTCGCTTAACATTAATATAGATACCATGGGCGGACCTCCGATTCCATGCACAGGTGATTTCCGTCGCATTTGAGTGGGAATCACTATCCACGATTGATGCCCGGTGGGTGGCATATGTTGATGAGTTTGTTAACTCTATTTGGTAAAGCCGAACCTCGGTACTACCGAATATTTGCGAGCTTACTGGTTTGATTCATTTGACCCGCCCCTCGAGGCGAAACACGGGTAGTTGTATATCTGGCGACCACGAAATTTGTAATTGTAAGTGGGTTCCAAACAAAATCGGGGACGGAAGGATAAATTTTGGTTTGTTTTTAGAGATTGGAAAAGTCCCGGGTCCCGGTTGTGATCATTTTTGCTCAACTCGACATTCCTACTGATTTGGGACTTTGTTCCAAAGAAGCATATCAATTTGTACCTTTCGAATATGTACCGATTTTAACTTGTTTATTTGTTTTGGGGCTTAAAGGCGGGACACGGAGGTGGTGGTGGACGGATTTTACAAGAAGATCTGCAAATCGACCTCGAAAGTATTATTCTGCTCGGACGGTGAAAAACTGAATAACCCCGGACGAGAGGAAAAAAGTTGGTTTATAATGTCCTCCTCATCATCCGTCGCTCTTAACTCTGGCGGTATAGCGGCGTTGTGCTTGTCTTTTCTTAGATTTATTTTGCTCAAACTTATAACATTGATAAATCAAGCGGCCCCCTCCCGTCACTATTGTTGTAAGCTCCGCCCGAACACACGAGAATGGCTAAAACGAAAGAATCTCGAGAAAATTGGAGAGGATTCAAAATTGAAAGCGACGAGAATGACAAAGGCTGCATGAGAGGTCGAACTCGCTACTAGACCCGGTTTGGCGTCTTGGTGAGTCCCCCGACTAAACTCAAATCCATGGGAAATTAGGCCCGGGAAACGGCGAGGCTCCCGGTGATGATGGGCGACCCTTTGCCCTACCCGAAAGAAGCGAGCCATCGGCCCGAGAGTTGTGGGTCAGATTCAGCGAAAGGGGATATTTATTTCTTTAATTTTGGAACCCCTGCCGGAACACCATAAGTAAGTTTTGCAATTTTCATTGTTGTTTCCTATCTTGATGTTGGTCTCGTTTTATTTCTGTCTCCTTCTTGGCTTATTTTTATGTATGATTCTTGAGGATGGCGGATATCAAGAAAAAATACCCAATGGAATGGTCAACCACACTCTGGCTAGCGGGAAATAGAAATTGAGGGGCCCCGAACGCGTTCGCTGGCGGCTGAAGGTCCACTTCGATCTTGGACCACCGTGCTTGAAAGTCAACGGCGATGTAAAATCGATTCGATCTTAATGTTGCCGTCCTTCAACAATAAGTTTCATCGATGTTAATCCAGCCCAATTGAGAAGTGATTCGCCATCCAAGATATGGTTCCGTCGAATGGATCAAAAAAAAAAAAAACGCGTATGAGAAGAATCAAGCCGATGACAAGGTTGATTTGTTTCTGCAAAATCGACGAGGCTAAGAAATTGTGCTCGTCCGGGAATGACGGATGCTTCAAAAAAAAAACTGGAGGCCAAAAGAGAAAGCATAACCGAAAACTCCAGTGTCCATCTCAACCAGGCGGCGACACACCAACCTTGGTGTTAAAATGTCAAAAATGCATTCGAGGACTATCATGAGATGATCAAACTTCTCTATCTTTGTGCCTTTGCGGA
This sequence comes from Stenogyne calaminthoides, assembly GCA_037126765.1. Classification (NCBI taxonomy): domain Eukaryota; kingdom Viridiplantae; phylum Streptophyta; class Magnoliopsida; order Lamiales; family Lamiaceae; genus Stenogyne; species Stenogyne calaminthoides. The sequence continues at coordinate 2,510,261 of JBBCBC010000007.1, forward strand.
CGCCGCCGTCGCACAACTTCGTAGTATTCTTCGGTCGATCGGCTTGAGCCATTTAAAGCTGATCTAAAAGAATAACGGTTGACTATCCTCCGGTCCACTGATGGCGATCTCCCTTTCTTGACCTTTAGGATATTAGTATGGACTTCTCATTTATACGAAGGGGTTACGGTAATTGATCCTCACGAGGATGAAGACGATCGAAAAGCGGTGGATGGCAAGCGAGAACATGGGGCGAGGTTGGAGACAAAGTTCAAAGTGTCGAGCATCTTTGCTTTCGGAAATGCTTGACATACTCTTGGCTGGTGGCGAGCATGGTACTCATAATTGGCGAGCAAGTCATTCAGGATAAGCTTCCTCTTACTATTCTCGTCTGGTGACTTTGAAGTTTTTAAGCTTTTACGGTTTTGTAGTTTGAAGTTTCTTTTGTTGGGCTAGGATTGCCTTGTTTACCCATTTTTATTTGAATGGCCTTTTTAATCATTTGACTCCTAACCATTAGCGCTGTTTTTCCGTATAAAAGCCCGAACCATCTAAGTAATATGCAATGTTTGACTTAACCCCGTTTTTATGATTATGCTACGTTGGTGCAATCCATGATGGTTGGCATTTATTTGGAATTACAACCCGTTCTAGATTCGCGATCGACTTCGTAAATGGCGATCAACTTCTTCTGGTAAGTCTTATTTATGGTGCGACCTATGTACTCGATATGTGCTTTGTTGCGAGCATGGTAAGCACCGTTAACTACGAGCACAAACTACTGCTATGTCCGATTCTTGTTGGATTTTGGTGCGTCTTATTAACGATCTTTTGACCCGATTAGGCATGGCCAAACAAATTAGATACATGAATAAACACCCACATTGAGGATGTTTTTAATCTTTGAGGGCTCTTATCCATACTTGTTAAAACTTCTTTTTTGTAGACAAGACTTCTTTACAATTTTACACTCGTGTAATAACCTTATGATACCTTGATGTCTTTGCCTTTGTCGAGTGAAGCGAAGGTTTTACGGTCATGTAATAACACCCTTGCTTTCGGCTTTTGTGGTTGGCACTGCTTTCGTCTTGGGCTGACGGGATTTTCATCATATGCTCGCAACCGGTGAACACAGTTTGGCTTTCGACCTCGGTTTTTTCGCTCGCCAACCACTACCGATAATATTTTTCAAATTTGACGTGTTCCATGAATAGGAAGCGAGTTCCATCCAACTCTTCCAAATCAGATGTCTTAGCAAAGCGCTCGACATTGGTCGGGCCTTCCCATGCTATGCCGAACACACCACACCCGGACCCCTGTTCGTCCGTCGAGGATGAGCTCATCGATTTTTTGAATCTGCTTGATTCAAACTTTGGAGTTGTAGAATTTTTCCACCTTTTGCTTATACATGGCATTCTTCGAGGCTCGCTGAATCTTTTTTTTCTTCCAAAGAAAGTCCGTCTTGAAGCGAATGCTGATCATTGGTATGTTCACTAAAGCACATAGTTCGGTTGGGATTTTGACTTAATAACCGCCTGTACCAAAAAGCTAAACGGAGTCGCGCCTGGAGTTTCAGCAGTGGTCTGTGTACAAGGTTTCTGGTAGTTCCTCGCCCATCCCCCTTAGAATCACCAAGTTTAGCCTTAAGGGTATGCTTGATGATTTTATTGACCGCTTCAACTTGTCGGATTCGGATTGAGAGGATAGTATGGAGTAGAATAGTGTTTTTGGATTCCCCGGCGAGCACAATTCTGGCAAAATTCACTCCCGCCGAATTGCTTGCCATTATCTGTCACTAGTGATTGGGAGCCCGGCGATATATGTGTTTAAGGATAACATATGCCGGATCTATCGGGATGACCTCGTAAACACAAATTTAAATTAACAATTATTACTAGCATGAATTTACCTAAGTGAATTCAAATAATAATTAATCCAACAACAACATGCAAATAATATTTCACGTAAAAGATCCTAGCATAGCGTAATTTCTAGGAGTATATCATTAAAGCGTGCCGTTGGAGAGATCCCCTAAGACGAGATAGGATCAAGTATCACGATACCCACCAAAAGTCCTTCTCAAGTATTCTTCCTGTTCGTCCAATAACCCCGTGGAAGGTTCTCCATGAACGATTTATAAAACAAGGAAAATAAAATATTGTTGCACCACTTTGTGGATTCTAATATTTCAACGATGGAACACTAGGGATGAAAAAAATTCATCCCTTATTTATATAGAGGGTTGAACGAAATTTTGGACTCCAAATAAGGTTAGGAAAGATCTTTTCTTGATCTCCAAGAAATCTTGAATATATCTCATATATTAGCACTTTCCACGTGTATTTTTTCACAAAAAATCCCACACCCTTATTTAGCCAAATCTTCAAAAAATAGGGATCTTTCAAGATTGGATCTTTCTTGAATTTATGAGATATTCTGTATTCCTAGAATACATATCTTTTCCATAAAAAATATTTCCAAGAAAATCATTCTTCCTATTATTTCTCTACAATTTTAAAATTTCCTAATAAAAAAGCCAAAATGGAGATTTCTTGAATTTATGGGATAATCTTGTATTCCAAAGAATACATTATCTCATTTCCATAAAATCTTTTCAAAAAAATTATTCTCCTCTTTTCTTTTAATATTTTCAAAATTATTGATAAATATTACAACAATAATTTATTTTATTTTTAAAGACCTTTTTTATTTATTGGACTATAATTTGGGCTACTTGAGGGGCTTTAGGAGAATTAAGATGGATCTTCCAAATTGAACTACAATTTCAATATTGAGCCCTACAATATAATTGACCCATTAATATTAATTAATGCCACTATATAATTATTATTGCACTATCCAATCTTAACCCATATTAGGGTAATATGGCTCCCGGTTATTATTTCTCGTGTTTAAGATTATTTAGTCCATTAATTAATTAAGCCCTTTGAAAAGCTTTATATTAATTAATATATTTATCCTTGGAGGCGGACAACCTGACTTTTATTATTCATACCGGAAAATTAATTCCAAACATAAGATTTGGTATGATAAAGGTTACGGGCCCACCTAGGACTAATCAAACAAGACTTTTACAAGCGCACGATTCCTCAGTATTAATTTAGCAAACCCACGTGCAAATAATATTATTGCCCAAGATATAGTCGTATTTTGAGTCGCAATGATTATCTTCCCATTTATCGTCGAAGTAATAACTACTAATCACACCGCGATCCTTATTAAGTGACATAGATTAAGAAATCAACAACCAAAACGAGGTCTAACTCTTCATCCCTTAAGTCGATGCGAATAGGTTTATCCTCCTCCTTAAACCCCGCTTTCATCAAATCTTGGATCATGTGTCTTTTTATCGAAACATGCTACGTCCCGAACCACGTGACTCAGATTCTATATATATTGTCTTGATCGGTTTAAAGTTATTAGGAAAGTTTACGACTCAGATACAAGGAATCATTAACGTGATCTTCCTGTGGATACGAGCATCACGCGTTAACTACAATGTAACGTCTTGTAAGCAATTTACTTCCAATAAATATATATAACATTCAATCATATTTAAAAGCATCAATGATAAACAATTTATTTCCAGTAAATAAGTGTTTAATACATAGGTTATACAAAGTAAAAGCATACTTTCACATATAACCCAACAATATGATGTTCTTCCAAACAAAATTCTACATTTTTGTTCCCATCTTTTCATAAATGGCTTCTGCCCATTTTCAGATAATAATCGATTCGACCACAAAGAAATCTTACCCCCGATGTGCCGGGGAAAGGGTAGATTAAGTCGATCCCCCACTTGGCAAATGGCCATGGATTGTAAACGTAAACAAGTTCTTCAAGGACTATGAATAAGCGGGCATATACACAGACAATCCCATGACACGCACGAGCATACACGAGCTTTTTTTAAGTGTGGGCCAATAATACCTTTTGTCGATCACCTTTGTAGGTTAGAGCATGTCCGCTGTATGATTCCCACATACCCCGAGTGAATTTGCACGAATTGTATGGCGTTCTTCCCACAAGTACACATTTTAACAATCGGAAGAGAAAAAACTTCATTATACAAGGTCTCCGTCCAAAATGGTGTAGCGAAATAGACTTACAAACAGAAAAGGAAAGCGTACTTTGCTTTTGTTTCTCCCATAACCCCACTTTGTAGATATTTAGAATCGGGTCATCCATGTTCTTTGTTCGACCTCCATCTGGGCCATCATAGCTCTCGAGATGGATGGCTAGTATGTTATGACGATCACAACATCTCCGTTAAATTATATATATCATCTACTTGCAGTCAATCGAGCTAAAGCATCCCCAAATGAATTCCTCCATCCAGGGAGTTGTTCGATATATACCTTCCAAATCGCTCAACAATTCTTTTTGTCTAAAGAATTGATATTGAGCCATCCGCTTCGCCCCGAGCCTCATATTCGCCGTTAACCTCGACAGACGATTAGTTGGGGAATCATCAGAAACCATCGCTTCCGAACTCCCATCACATAAATTTATGCAAAATCACGATCGAGAGCTTCCACACTACTTACTACGGTGGTGGTCGTAAGTCTAAACGAAATGGTCAAGCCGAGAAAGTTTACCGTTGGTTGGTCTTCCTTCGCTTTTGTGCTCACGACGAACCATCTACGCATACGTGCTACGGCCGGGTCGATTTCTTTTTGGGTAGTTGTTGGGTATGTTAGTTCGACCATAAAATCGGTCGGTAACGCCTTTGATCGCTGCTTCGAGGAGCGTATGTGATGCCGAATCGCCTAGCTCCACGTTCTACTTTAGTAACTGTTCGCCATATCCGCCGACTGAACTCAAGTGAAGGGAAAGTGGTAAGAACTTCGACGGAGGGTAAAAAATAAGGCCGTAGTTTGTGAACACTCATAACAAGAGCATATGCTACCGAGAGGAGGGTATGGAGTTCAAAGATCTTTCAATACTTGGTGACATAATACACGTGCAAGTGGGTCGCGTTCATACGCGACGAAAGCACAACAATGATCGTGCTCGGGCGGCGCATACAAATATAGTTGCTCGCCTCGATATGAGTTTGGAAAAAAATCGAGTGTCTCGCCGGTACAATTTTAAAGACTCAAAGGTACTTTTTAAGCAATGGTCCGGTCGTTGAAATCTGGTTCTTTCTTTAAAGCATCAAAGAAAGGCTTATACTATCTCCGTCCGTGATATTAAATGGGTTTAGAAGTTTTGACACCCGTCAGTTTTTTAGTTTTGCTTATAGCCTGGAGCTTGCATCGCCGAGCATAGCTTGAATCTTTTGGATGGGTTTAATATCTGATTTTGATTGGCTGACCATATGTCCAAATTTTCCCTTAATGAACTAAACGCATTTCTTGGGTTTAGCTTCATATTAATAGGCGGGAGGATATCAAACATCGTGTTAAGGGTCGAGGTAGTGTACTTTGTGTCTCAACTTTTTAACTACAATGTCGTTGATGTACACCTCACCGTCGAATCTATGTGTTCGCTTAACATCTTGTTCTGACTTTTTTATGTTCCCAAGATTCTTTTAACCCGTGTCGCCAAAGAAGGCTACTTGATATTTTTTTTCCATTGCGTAACGAGGAAGCTTTCGATCGTTTGGATGCATAGGAATTTGATGGTACCGCAAAGGTATCCATGAACGCTATAAGTCACGCCTAGCGGCTATCGATTAGATAATCGATGCCATATATGAAAATTATCTTTTGGGCACGCCTTTGTTTAAATCGGTAAAGTCTACGACAACCTCCTGTGTTCCATTTGGTATCCCGGACGAAAGCATGGTTTACTAGCCATTTCGGGCATTTGACTTCCTGATGAGCTTGTTGTCTTTAAAGCGATTTTTAACCTCTAAGATTCAGAGTCACAAGATTCTGACCGAACTTTTTTTGTTTCTCGAATTAATGATTCAGGTCATTTGATATTGATAAGGTGGCATGCATGCTTAGGATCAATACCGACCATGTCCTCGTATGCACTACGCTAACACATCCAAATTTGTTCGAGATATGAGATCACTTTGGCCCGAGCGTCAGTGAATTCTGAGTCGATGAGAATTTCCAGCCTGCCCCGACGGCCATGACTTTGACTCCAATTTCCGACAGCGCTGTTTCATCTTTCTTTTGTTTCCACCAGGGATCTATGTTTGACCGCCCCGTGCTCATTTTGACCTCCATAGGGCTCTAAACCTGGCGCGAGGTTCTAAATTCAGAATCGCGATCGATTGTCCATTGGGCAGATCTATACTAATGGGATCGACTTGTCTGGTCGCCCGGCATCATAGTTCGCCCGGGGAGTTATGTTCGCCCGAATGGTGTGTTCGTTACTGGGTTTGAATCTCAGATTCCATATTGGTTCTACCATGCCGACAATATTTTTCTTCGGTACGCATACGATAGTAAGCAATCTCGAGCTTTTTTTCACCCTTTATCTTTGCCCTGCTCCATCAGTAGGAAATTTAAGACAATAGTAGTAGGGGTGAACAATTTTGCCTTAAATTCTGGATGAACCAAGCGACCTAAGAACCCAAGATAGGTGAATTAGCATCGATTTATTACAAAGTCTAACATTCTAGTTCGCCTGGATTCCTGATTTAAAGTTGACTTAACTCTATTTAACCTCGATCATACCATAGGGCCGGTTATAGATTCCCCAAACCCATGATGGTGTGGATCACATGGTTCTATATACATACCGTGATCCCAACTTGTTTCTCCATTTGGTAGAAGAGTGTTGACGAACAAAATGACGATATGCCCCTTGTCGCCACTCAAGAGACGATGCACCTTCAACCCGAGAAGACGAGTAATCGATGGTTAAAGAGTTATTATGGGGGTGATTATGCCATCGAGATCATCTTCCGAGAACATGATTTGGTGAGAGGGTATGCATACCGATGCTCGCCACGTTTCACGATGAACGCCTTGCATACAAGCACATCTCCATCTTTTTTCGCCTCGCTTGATAGAAAGGCGCTCGATAGCAACCCCACATAGGTCGGGATTCGATGATCATGTTGTTGATTCCCCTCCCCACCTTTTGTTCGTGGTTGGGGCCCCTTTCTTCGGCAGAAGTCCAGTCGCCTACGAATTCCTCCTGATCGCTGTCGGACACCTCTTCCGCCTTACGCTATCTTTTCTGATCGCTCGACCTCTCACACCGGGTTTCTATGTTCGCCGGCTTCTTTATATATTGGGTAAGACAATTTTCCTCATATAACTTCCAGAGAGTCGTCGCGTGAGGTCGCGGCACTCGCGTCAGACAGGCCCGATAAACTCATGGAACGAGCAAAAACTTGGAATGATTTAGATGAGTTTTATCCCCGAAATGCATCGGGGTTTTCCAACATGTCTCGGTCCTTGATATGGATATATACTATCTCGGTTGAGACCCCGAGAATACTCTAAAGCGCATGTGTTTAACCCCTACTTCAAATGGTTTGAAGGATCCTGGGGGTTTGTACCCCCTTCACTTTCTTGATTTCTTTTCGTGATCACCTTCATGGTCGCTACCTCTTCCTTTGCTTCATTGTTGGCGAAGTCTTCTTATCGATTATAATCTTGGCCGTCGCCGCGGAATTCGCATATGTGTTTGGTCATTCCCGATGCATGGCCTTCCATATGTCCGTGATTCGTGGTCGAACTCCCTCCCACCGTGAGGATCTTGGCATCCTCTTCGACGAGGAGCCCCATCATATAGACATTTATCGAACCTTTCCACGACGCCCGACCGACTCTCCTCGAGTTGGGGAAAAAATGTGCTAACCGTTGCTTTTGGGGCCCGGCGCAAGACACATAGATGAGAAATGGGACAAGAATTTATGTCCTAATAGGCAAAAGAGACGCTGATGGACGCGCGTAGAGTAGAAAACCACCTATATGCTTGATCGCCCAAAGTTATAGGAATGATCGCATCACAAGCAGTCCGGTGGCGCCCATGGCGATCATAAAATCCGGTATTTCTTGAGGTGAACATGTGGGTCGACTCGAACCGAACATAGGATGGTGGCCTTCCGCTCTTTGCCCACATTTTCCCACCGCCATGATCACCGCCATGATCGCCGGTTAGTGGTGAGCCGCGACGCCGCGTCATACAGAGTCCTTTCGTGGCGCCGTCGGCTGTAAACCCTCGATTGCTTTTTTTGCATTTACAAAATTGTGGAACTCGATGTATTCTTAGATCGGGTTGTGTCCCATCATGAGGACCCGTCGCTCATGATGGGCAGCGATCCCGCTGCGGTCCGCCCTGACTACCCAATCGATGATGGATAATAATTTAGTTCAGTGATTCTCTGCTCGCCGCTTTCTGGGAAGCAATATCATGAGGAGTCAAGGGTCGACATGTTCGCTTGGTTATTCCCTCCCGATCCTAACTCCTATGCCCGATTACGTTTCATGAGCCTCAAATGTCCAAACGCCCGATTGTCCGACCGCTTGAGGCCGGTCGTCGTCAAACATATCATCGATCTTTTTGCTGGTACGCTTCGCGCAGCTTTCATCTTAACTTGCTCGCTATCAAGTGTGTGCGAAGGCTCGATCATCATCATCTTGAACCTTCAACTTAGCCAACTCTTTTTCGCCCTTATTTCACGTACTCATGACGAAAGATAGTCATTAAAATTAACCCGTCGATCGTTAGCAATATCTTCTAAGATTGATGGTTTCCACGGGTTCCGATTTTCGTGAAGCCGATGTTGAACCTCTTTTCGAGCTTGAGGGCCTGGGCCCCGCTCGCCTCTCTATCCGAATATATTCCTAGATCGAGCATTATATTTCTTTTTTTGCCTTTCGGTTTTAGATTGGTTTTGGGGGTTTTTTCTACCCTTCTCCTACCTGCCAATTGTTGTAAGTCGATTTTAAAACAGAAAATATGATGTGGGTGATGTATATTCGACTTAACAAACAAAATAATGATGTGCCAAACATCGTAAAAGCGTGACGATTGTATGGGATGATATGAAAGTTTGATAACCAGTTAAGTCAAAGTTGACTCGTCTGAGGCGTACCAAGCAGGATTATTATTATGGTTTGAGGGTGTGTCGATCACAATATATGTTAGTAATGAGCACAATGGTTATGTGGGAGGAGAGTTGATCTAATAACTATCTTAGGAAAATTTCTGAACCTTTCTCTTGTTCTTTTGGATCTATTTATAGTGTTTGGATAAAATGGTGGTGTCGGCTTTGGTGGTGGTGTCTGGTTAGCACGAGTGGCAATTTCTAACAACATGCGAATACATGTGGTGTTGCCCACGTTTCACTGTTCATGCTTCTTTGGTTGACATTTGTCTTTACTTGCTCGAGAAGTATCAGGCTTGTCATCCGGATGGTGATGGTGGTGTCGTGGGTGACCCGATTCTTGTGCTTTCATGCGTGGTTATTCGTGACTCATGAGGCTCGGCCCTTGTGGTCATTCATTGGGCGTGGGAAAACCAAACGCCACCCTTGATTCTGTTGATTTTCGCCTAGAGGCGAAACCACTCTCGCTTCTCCACTCTTCCCGGACCTCTTTAACCACCATGTCGCTTGCTCTCTCCCCGATAGTCGCTTTGCTTGCACGGAAAAACGTTGTTGTAAACCAAGTGCTTTGGTTCTGATGTTTGCTTTTCGCCTTCGAGGGCGAGCATGTCCTCCCTCCCTATTCGCCCAGGTTTCATCTTTCCTTCTCTTCGTCAAGGGCTTCGTTTTCCTTCTCTGTTCATTTGGTTTTTCTTTCGACCACTACCCGTGTTTCGAACGTCTTGGTGAGTGGTCCTTTGGTTTCTTGGGGAAGCATAATTTTGCAATGTGATGGCTTCTAGCGCTCAGACCCTCTAGTCGCCGAGCCGGCGAAAGTACGGATGGATGAAATGGAATGTGTATCCACCGGTGAGCACACCGTCGATGGGCTAGCGTGCACTTTTAGTTTCTTGGTCCACGTGTTCGTCCATGTACACGTGGCAAAATATTCCGACCGAAAGCACAACATTTACCACGTGCAAATCTGGGTGATTAACATTAACCCATTATAAATTAAAATTAAAAAATAAAAAGAATAAATATATAAATAACTAAAGAAACTATATCGCGTCCTCATTATTGGAATCAATTAACGGAGAGGAAAAAGAAAGTGTTGGAATTTTTTTAGATACTTCTAGTTTAGCATGTTCACAGAATCACATTATTTTATAACGAGTTGGTATGCTGTGAAACTTGTTCACCGTAAAAAAAATTTATTTTTTTTATAGACATACTCTTTAATAATATAAGTCACACCCTTTAGTAATATAAATCACACCTTTCAGTTATCACTCTTACGCTCTTTTTTATAATATAAGTCGATCACACACCTTTATTTTTATGAGTAATACACCTTATAGTAAAAATTCACACCCTTTACAGTAAAAAAATCACACTCTTTAGTAATATAAGTCACACTTTTTAACCAGTTTTACCGTGAATCTTGTTTACACTATACTTTGTCTTTTATAACCAGCTAACACGAGTGCTTTTTACAAACTTAATTAATATTATCAATTATTATTTTAAAAGTATCATTCTCAATGTTAATCATGAGTCATGACAACGATTTTTTTTTCGACTTTATATCACTTAATTAATATAGCTCAAAGTTTAATATAATATTATCATCATTAATTATATATAATCAAAAAATTACTTTTTGCATATCGCTTTTTGTGTTACTAATACTAATATAACTGTATCCCCTCCAAATGGATATGTATAATCGAATTATTAAGGATTCAAATAAATAAGACACAATACAATAGGGGCTTATTCTCTGAAATTGTAAAGCAACAATGTTTACAAACTGATAAGAAACGAGCACGGAAATCAATCATAATTTACAATACGATAATCAAGATTGGTATATATATAACCATCGAGAAAATTAACAGTTTATTGTATAACTAATTCCTAATTATCCCTTTTTAGCATTTTTTAACGTAAACAAACTGATTTTTTAACGAACCAAACTAATACTGGTTTAAAAATACACATAGAATACGACAACGCTTTAAGCAGATGACCGAGGCCCAACAATTGCGAAAAACACTTTCTTCACAACATAAACCGACGAATTATATCATGAAACTTCTTCTTCTTCTTCTCAAAACCTTGATCTCGCCGATCATCCACCGCCGTCTCGCCGCCCCATCTTGAAAATCGCCGCCGCCTGTAATTAATTGGCTTACTACTCACCTGATCACGAAACGACGAGTACGAAGACGAAAGCGAAGACGAAGATGAAGATAAAGATGATTTCTTGTGATTGATTCTTGTGAGTAAAGTTTGTAAAAAAATCTTGGGTTTGGAGTTTTTCGTTGAAGAGGTGTTAAGATTAATGTTGTTGTAGTAAGATGGGGGCGGCGTGAGGGGAGGGACGTCGACGTTTTCGTGAAAAACGCCGTTTTTTGGAGTGCCGGGCCGAGTTTCCCAGACGAAGGGCACGGCGCTCGGAACGTCGCTGTAGTAATTTCGGAAAGAAGGCTTCGATTTTGAACTTTCTTTTGATAAGAATTTGGTGAAGATTTTTTCGTCTTCGTGCTTGATTCTGAATGATTTTTTATGATAATCTTGGCTAGTAAATGACATTTTTTTGGTTCCTCGGATATAGATCTTTTGTTATGTTATTTTTGGGGTTGTGTTGCATATTACATGTCATGTGTATGCTTATATATATATGAAAGAAATATATATACACCAATTGCATCGTGCAACTGATTGAGTGATTTTTTTAACCGTATTAATTATTTTAACTGAGGAGTATAACTTTGTTTTGTTTAAACAATATTAATTGTTATAATTCCCTGAACAATATTCGTTATTTTAACAATATTCGTTATTTTCATCGAATAATACTAATTGATCAGTAATGCGGAATTTCACTAAATAATATTAGTTGTGTATCAGTTGTACAGTTAAATAGTGTACACACAAGTGTGCATGTGTGTGTAATTAGTGTGAGTGTGTAAGTTGATAGCTATCCCACATTAAAGTTGTCTTATTATTAGGAAGGATGTAGGGGTGACAATTAATTTCATCTCTTCGATTCAATGAGTCTGCCTGAATTTA